>MJUU01008630.1:5759-16309 GCA_002080025.1 Modiolus philippinarum | reverse complement strand
TGATGAAAAAAAAAAAAAAAAATAACAATAATAATAATAATAATAAAAAATAAACATTTATTTTCGACTCGGGTATAAGCATAGCGCAGTACCAAATTGGCAGAAACTTCAATGTGCTGAAGGTGGCCGATTAAGAAGTAGAAAAAAAAAAAAAACAGATCAGTCTACCGACAGTGCCTCTCTAGATTCTACTGTACTTTACATGTATACAGTACAGCCAGAAACTTACCATGATAAATCACTTTATCGGCAATATGTACATTTTCTCTTTGACTGATATTGTCAGTATCTCCGTACTGACCTGATACAAGAAAATATCAGACAATGACGTCACGAATATGACGTCATGACTCTTATGACATTTCCGATAAAAACAATAAGGGTAGTTTTGAAGGTCTCGACAGAATATATCACTAGTATCACAGCTCGTCCTATTGGACTCGCCGCGATACGGTGATATTTTCTGTCTCGACCTTCAAAACTACCATTATTCTATATGTGAAAGACATATCACTCTAAATTTCCAAATGACTGTGTCTTTTTTCCTGATTTATCTATCCACATAATTTCTTTGACAATATTCATTATTCTTTATTGGCACAAACACAATTACAATAATTGGCAAAGGCCCATGTGGCATATTATAACAAAACAAGAAAATATATGTTAGGATAACAAACATTCATAAAATGTTTAAATGTATGTATGACAATCCAGTGTTTCTAATGCTTAAACAATTGTCAATAAAAATACAAGTTGCTTTCAATGCCTTAGGAGAATCACCATTTAGACATTGAAAAAAATAGTATTGTGCTTTCACCTATTCTCGATAGTAAAAAGTTCTCGATAGTTTTGTGTCATTCAATTTTAACATACATGTACAACACAAATTTGAATGTGTCGTTTGTTCGTTGGACTTTTTCCTAAAGAACACACTTCGTTCAGTAACAGGAAGAAATTTAACCATAATATATTATTGTCATAAATAAACTTTGCAATTTTTCCATGCTTTTCACTATTCCCAGTTTTCCTCCAACTTTGACGGATTTTATATCAAAAACCAATTTACAGATATCAATGTAAACAAATTTTGCCTATATGTTAAGGTCATTGACTTGTGATTCATTGCCAAAAGTAAATATATTGCTGAAGCCGTTGCAGAAAAAAATATATGGAATACTGTTCAAGTAATTTCTTATCAATTTATATTCAATGAAGGGGCGATTTTAAATTTTGGAATTTCTGTTGATTGCCAGTTGTAATAACCTTCAATGATGTGTATTTTAGCATACAGAAATCATGACACAATGACAGTAGACATGGAAAGGACAAAGATCCCCAGAGTAATTCATAAATAAATAAATAGATTAATAAAAAAAAAATAAATACAGCAAAACAAAAAATACGACATGTAAATAATTAAATAAAAACACGCAAAAAATATTCAAACATTAAAAAGTAATAATTGAACGCATAAAAAAATCACTGTACCAGAGTTGAGTATTTATTGGTAGAAAATTACATTGATAATGATGTTACTTAACTTCATGCTATTTTATTGGTAAATTTGCCCTCCATATATACCTATTGAGAAATGGTAATGTAAGACATGTAATGTCAAAAACTAGGTCGTTGGGAAAAGTTTCAATTCTGTACAATTAGTGGATGCTATCATGTTATTTTTGACAAGTGTAATGGGCAACATCTAACAAACAAAAAGGCTAATAAATAACTTGAATTTACTGAACAAACAAAAAAAATTAATACCATAATAGTATATCTTAAGCTATCGAGAACTGGCAACACCGGGATATTGATTGAATTTATGTCTGTATTTCGAATATTAGACAACTTATTTTTATACTAATTTCTGGCGAGAGAATATTTGTTGCAATCAAGTAAAAATGATTTTCATCCAGAATTACAAATTTTGCATAATCTCTCCTCAATTGGAATAGATATATGACGACCCTTTTCAATTTCAAGGTTGTGAGTACTGACCATAATTTTGAATAATACGGATCTCTCTGATTTTTATACGACCACAAAAATTTTTGAGGTTGTATAATGGTATGGTGCTGTAGTTGTCATCGTCTGTAGACACTTTTGTTTTTGGTCAATAACTTTTGTTTAACAAATTTAAAATAATGTTCTTTGGTACAAAAGGAAGGCTTGCAGTAGTTTTGGTCATTATGACCCCACCCGTTTTTAAAAAAGGGGCCTAAAGGGTTATATTGGGTGTTTTCACATATTTGTCTGTAGAATCTTTATTATTAATCAGATTCTGATGGGGTTTCTTTCAGTGTGCTCAGTAGTATGCCAACGGATTTCATGTAGCATGTACCATTCCCGAGATAAATGGGCCCAAAAGGGGCGAATAAAAATTTGTTTTTTTTTGTCCGATTTTGATGCATTTTTTTCAATGGATTGCTTCATATGAAAAATTAACACGGCACTGTGCTATTAGATTTTTGGTAACTTGTTTGCTTATCTAGCTATGAAGGGCCCAACGAGGCGAAATTGCTAATTTGCAGATTACCTAAAATGTTTATTTTTCATCGGATTTTGATGGGAATTTTTTCTTTAGATTCCTCTTGATATAAGCTTTCAGCAGTATGACAATGGAGTTGTCGTAGCTTTTACCGTTTTCAAGCTATAAGGGGTCCAAGGGGCCATAACTGGAAACTTGCAGATTACATAAAATTTTTATTTTTCGTCGGATTTCCATGGGATTTTTTTCTTAGGATTCCACTTGATATAAGCTTTCAGTAGTATGTCAATGGATTTGGTGTAGCTCTTACCATTTTCAAGCTATAAGGGGTCAAAGAGGAACCATAAGGAGTCATAAGGGCTAATTTTCATTTTCCCTAGTTTGTGTCCAGCTAATTACTAGGTCAATCTCCTTATTGTGTCCATGCAATTATTGTGTCAAGCTCTTTAGTATGTCCACACTCACTTTCAATTACACTTGTTCAAATTTCAGTGGTCGACATGCTGCGGTCATATCACGCTGCGCTCGGCGTAGCCCTTTATTTTACATAGAATATCAGCATATTTGCTGCGGCTGTAGTTCTCATAAAAATTTCTATAAAATTTTAATTTATTGGATTTTAAAATTAGAGATGATTGATATTGTATACATTGGTCTACAATCCTTTGCTTTATACAAGCTTAAAGTGGCTTAAATGAACATTGGCTTACAATGATATGTGAAAATCCAAGCTTATTGATAGTAGAATAAACTTTTTTTGTCCAAGAATTGTTGATTTTTGTTTCCTGGAAAATTTTTAAAGCTGAATAAAGTGTTTCCAGAAGAAAGAAGATGATTTAAAAATTTTACACTTGAAAACATAATTTTACAATGAAGAGGAAGACATGAAGTGGTTGAATGCGCTTAATGAATCACTCCAACAGTCTGTGCCTTTAGCCGCTAGCCCTGCCCGGTACTAGTAAAATCGGTCTCAGGCTAGTAAAAATTTAAAGTCAATAGCTCGGTGGGCTAGTTAAAATCATACCGTATTAACAAAGAATCTTCTATAAGGGCTAGTGAAATTGAGTTAGGGCTAGTACAACACGGGACCTTACTAGCCCCTTAGGGCTAGTGAATAAAAAACTTTTTGGCACAGACTGCTCCAAATGTACATGTATATAGCTCAAACAGGAAATTAAGTATACACATTTCACTAAGCAGAGTGATATGTCTATCATGGCTGTATTGTATCTTAATGTAGCAAGACTACTCCTACTTCAACATTGTTATATTACTAAGGCAGTTATATTTTTATGTGCTAGGAGAAATCATTTCCTAAACCTTTCTGTACTATACCTTAGACAGCTTCTGAGTTTGTGTCAAGGATGCTTTTATTTTACAGACAAAATGGACAATAATCTTCTTTAAAAATAGACTTGATTATAGAATTACATGTATGTCTGTTTTTCTTTTTTGGTTTAAGTAAGCATTTTACATTTCCTGTCATGCCTGTTCATTATCTGCTTTTTTAAAATGGATGACTGTTCCCAGTCTGTACATGCCCCACCTTTAGACCTGGCACATAGAAAACAGTACTCTGTATCTGTAAGAATACGTCTCAGGATCCCCAGTGGGCTTTGATGAGATGGGAGAGAGTGCCGTTTAGTCGCGCGTAGCTGCTAGCGCAGACTTAAAGCCTTCCGCGGAACTAGCACATACAATGTTATCCTCTACATGCTCTAGGTGGTTCCAGTCTATTGCAGTTTTCACAACCAAAGAGTTTTTGTATTGTTCTGTTTTTGCTGATGGTACGACCACTGCCTTTGTGTTATTTCTTACTTGATTGTCAGTGCACTATGTTGTGCGTTTCGTGATCTTAATATTGTCTAGCTCTGAGTTGTCTTTTGGGTTTTTGTGGAGTTATATATTCCTCAGTTGGTATAGCTGGTATCTGTCTCTCAACCACTTTGTAGAAAAATATCAGATGTTGTTGTTGTCTTCTAGACTGAAGTGATGGTAGTTCCAGTTCTTCTAACATTTTGGTGATACAGCCATCTTCTTGATTTATAATCTTTGGTGATAAATCTTGCCCCTCGTCGTTGTATGTTTTCTAATATATCGATTTCATTTTTGGCGTATGGGTCCCAGATGACTGACCCATATTCCATGATGGATCTAACTAATGCTATACATTCTGTATATGCTGATTTCCGGCAATCTCTTGGGCAATGTTGTAAGTTTTGCCGCAGGAAGCCAAGAGTGGAACTAATTGCTTTCTTAGATATGCTGGTAATGTGCTCTTTCCATTTTAAGCATGTTAAGTCTTCTTGTATTTGGAGTCCCAGATATGGATTTGATGATACTTGTTCTAATATGTGATTGTCTAGTTTGTAGAAATTATCACTTTTCTTTCTTAAATGCTTAATACATAGCATTGTGACACTGTTCCTTTGCACACAATTGCTGTGTAGTACTGTGCCATGTGTCCTGGACAGTCAGATTTGGAAACAAAGATAAGAAGAATCTAACACCAGAGGAAGTGCAAGGCAGGAGAATCTCAGACACACAAGGGTAAGATTTCTAGTCTGGGACAAAGCTTGTTGAGTCAAAGATGATTGAAATCTTACCCGATGGTGTACATGTACTTTACTTCAAATGATATTAAATAAAAATTATAATACATAGATTATAAATGCATTGATGGTCACTAATGAGAGTAGATGTGTCTACAGAACCTAATGTGCAATACCAGATATTTGCCAGTGACTGCAAGTGATTTTTTCTTTGGGTCTTGCACAAGGGTAAGACAATATGAATCTAACACGGGTTGGTGGGAGAGACAAGGAAATCTCACGCCCAAGGGCAAGATTAAGGTTGTCTCTGACAAGGCTTCTCTGAGTCATAGACTACCTAATCTTGCCCGAGGGTGTGTGAGATTTACCAGGTCTTGCACACATACCCTTGTTGATTTGTTTTCTCACCCTGCCAACACGAACGGGCAGTTGCTCATTTTGACATTGGACATCATGTTTCGTACAATGATCAAGCATAATATTGGTTTTCTGTTGACACTAAATAATTCAAAACATATAATTACACAATTATTTACTTTGCTTACTCTGGCTTTTCATTTGTGTCTACTTATACACTGAAATCGTTGATCTGAAATTTGACCTTCCTGACTTTTGTTTACTCACGGGAGTTACATGCCCTTTTTATGACGTCATAAGATTTGAGTGTAGGAATTTTGAATGTTGGGTATTACGTTACATTTGTATTTTCAGATTCTGGCACATGTAATAGGTGCCAAGAGTTAAAAACACAGTTTTGTAAGTTGACGTTGTTGGAAAAAAATGTGTTTATCTAAAAAGAAAAAGTAAGAAGACAAGTGCAATTTGAATGTCAAACGGACACAAAAACTTTACTTAAAAAAAGTTTACTTAAACAACTATAAAAATTTGGGACAACCAGTCTTGGTACAACTATAAAAATTTGGGACAACCAGTCTTGGTACAACTATAAAAATTTGGGACAACCAGTCTTGGTACCTAGCACTAGTAAAAGCCAGTGGTAGTGTTAAACTGGTCATACCTGTTTCAACCATCTAGTCAAACAAAATTAAGTGTTAGTACCCATCATATGAAACAACATAAAAAGGAGGGGCAGATTTTCTTGAGTAATTATCAAGTCTAATCAATAGAATCTGTCTCTCTAAATATGGTAGGGTTTAACACCCTTTATAACTAAATAAGATCAGATGTGCAACAGATCTCTCATCTCAAATTTTCAGTCTTTTAAAAAATTTATTATGGTATTGTATTTTTTTTTCTGTGTGATTTTTTTTGTTTGTTTACTGGAACTGCTGGAACAATTATCTCCTACATTATGTAGGATATCTTCATGTACTTTGATTCAGGACATGGTTTGTGTATTTCATGTATTTTCCATATCATACATCCAAACTTGGGCATTTTGGTTTTTTATATTTTCCAAATATTATTCTGACCATCTGTTTACAGTGCCCACATCTCTTGACTTTTTAGCTGGGGGGAATGTCTGGAGAGCTATTGTCATACCCCTGTCATCTGTGTCAGTGTCAGCAGAACTTTAACCTTGCCTGGGGAATGGAGAACTTAAGAGCTAGGCTGTTGATATGTGGTATGGACTTTCTTATGGTACAATAATTGTTGAAATTTTGACCTTGCCCTTGCCCTAAGGGCAGTTAGGGCAATTTAAAAAAAACTTACACCTTGCCTCTAGAAGGTAGGCTTAATTTTAGTGGTAGGGTGTTCATATTTGGTATTTAACTTCCTTATGACGAGAGCTTTCTAACGGTACCATATTTGTAGACATTTTGCCCCAATACCATTTTTTTTAGCTCACTTCGCCTAAAAGGCCATGGAAGCTTTTGCCATCACCATGCATCTTTCATCCCTCATCTCTCTGTCAACAGTTTTAAAAATCTTCTCTTCTTAAACCACTGGGCCAAATATTAATAAAACCAAACTTTGCCTGAATCATCCCGAGGGTTTGGCTTCTAAAATTTTTCCGCCATCCAACCAACATGGTGGCTGTTGCTAAAAATAGAACATAGGGGTAATTTGCAGATTTGGGCTAATAACTCCAAATATCGTTACAGATATCAAAAATTTGATTGGGTATTAATGTTCAGCCTGCAATTTTGAAGGAAATCGAATAAACCTGTGTAAGAGTTATTGCCCTTTTTTAAGGAATTATCAAAATATTCATCTTTTTTAGTCTTTTAATTTGAAAATTATAAACGATAGAGGTCAAGTATGAATTGATAAAATGTTTGCCATGACAGGATCTAGCTACCGTTCAATTTTAAAGAAATTCAAAAACCCATGTAAGAGTTATTGCCCTTTAATCACAAATATTTTACAATTTTTAGCTCACCTGGCTAGAGCCAGGGTGAGCTTTTGCCATCACTTTTCATCCGTCGTCCGTCCGTTGTCCGTCCGGCGTAAACTTTTTATTCAAAGATCTTCTTCTCTGAAACTATTGGGCCAATTGAAACTAAACTTGGCCACAATAGTCCTTAGATGGTCCCCTGCAAAAGAGTTGTTTTTCAGATCCGCGCTATATCCAAGATGGTCGCCAGCGGGGATCATAGTTTTAACATTGGACCCTATGGGAAAATACTTTCAAAGATCTTCTCCTCAGAAACTACTGGGCCAATTAAAGCAAATCTTGGCCACAATAGTCCTTAGATGGTCCCTTACAAAAAAGTTGTTTATCAGATCCGCGCTATATCCAAGATGGCCGCCAGCGGGATCATAGTTTTAACATTGGACCCTATGGGAAAACACTTTCAAAGATCTTCTCCTCTGAAACTACTGAGCCAATTGAAACCAAACTTGGCCACAATAGTCCTTAGATGGTCCCCTGCAAAAAAGTTGTTTTTCAGATCTGCGCTATATCCAAGATGGCCGCCAGCGGGGATCATAGTTTTAACATTGGACCCTATGGGGAAAGACATTCAAAGAAACTACTTGGCCAATTGAAAGCAAGCTTGGCCACAATAGTCCTTAGATGGTCCCCTGTGCTATATCCAAGATGGCTGCCAGCGGAGATCATAGTTTTAACATTGGACCCTATGGGAAAATACTTTCAAAGATCTTCTCTTCTGAAACTACTGGGCCAATTGAAACCAAACTTGGCCATAAAAGTCCTTAGATGGTCCCCTGCAGAAAGTTGTTTTACAGATGCGAGCTATATCCAAGATGGCCGCCATGGGGGATCATAGTTTTAACATTGGAGCCTATGGGAAAACACATTCAAAGATCTTCTCCTCTGAAACTACTGGGCAAATTGGAACCAAACTTGGCCAAAATAGTCTTTAGGTGGCCCCTTGCAAAAAAGTCATTTTTCAGGTCTGCGTTTTATCCAAGATGTCCGCCAACAGGGAACATAGTTTTAACATTGCACCCTATGGGAAAACACTTTCAAAGATCTTCTCTGAAACTTTTCAGCCAATTGGAACCAAACTTGGCCACAACTGTCTTTATTTTGCCGCCCAGCAAAAGAGTTGTTTTTCAGGTCTTTGCTTTATGCAAGATGGCTGCCAGCGGGGAACAGATTTAACATTTGACCCTTTAAGAAAACATTAAAAGATCTTCTCCTGCAATTACTTGGCCAATAATGAAAACATACTTGGTCACAACAGACCATAGTTGTTCCCATTTAAAAATTTGCCTGGCTTGTCTGCATTGCATTCAAGATGGCCCCAGTGGGGAACATAGTTTGACCTTGAGACCTAACGGAAGCCTATCGGAAAGCATTTAAAGATGTTCTCCTCTGAAAATATTTAGTTAATTGGAACCAAAATTAGACTCAATGGTACCCTTCAAGAAAGGTGACAGCAGAACTGCACCCCCATCCAAAATAGTTGCCAGTCTGGAATATAGTTTAACTTAAGATAATATAACATCAATGTCTATTAACAAATTTGAAAATAATGCCCTTAAAACATTGGGATTATTTTAACTGCATATGTCAGTGGTGGCCCAGGTGAGCGATACAGGCTCTTGAGAGCCTCTTGTTAAGTTTTCTTCATCTATTTCCCAAACTATAAATGATAGAGGTGGTCAAAGTAAGTTTTTAAAATATTTGCCATGACAAAAATTACCTACCTTTCAATTTTGAAAGAAATTCCTAACCCATGTAACAGTTATTGCCCTTAAATCACAAATTTTACAATTTTTAGTTCGCCTCAACGAAGTTGAGGGGGGACTATTGGAGTACCCCCGGCGTCCGCGTCCGCATTTGGGTATATATCTTAGTAACTATGCAGTGTAGGTTCATCAAACTTTGCATGCAGGTGCATCTTGGGCTAACTCACAGCCTCCAAGAAAATTAGGTCTCTCTGACATATATTTTCCGCTTGAGTGGCTTGCATTCAAATTTACATTTCAGTTCATATCTCAGCTACTATACATAGTACAATAATCTAACTGTGCATATGCATGCATCTCTGATGGTAGGTCAGCATCCAGGCAAAATTAGTTCACTTTGACCTATATTTTCCGCTTGAGTGACTTACATTCAAGTTTACGTCCCAGTTCAGCAAATCTCAGTCACTGTACATGGTAGGATCATCTATCCTTGCATGTGCATGCATCTTTGATGGTAGTTCAGCATCCAGGCAAAATTAGGTCACTTTGACCTATATTTTCCGCTGGAGTGACTTACATTCAAGTTTATGTCTGAGTTCAGATCTCAGTCACTGTACATGGTAGGATCATCTATCCTTGCATGTGCATGGATTTTTGGGGGTAGGTCAGCATCCAGGCAAAATTAGTTCACTTTGACCTATATTTTCCGCTTGAGTGACTTACATTCAAGTTTACGTCCGAGTTCAGATCTCAGTCACTGTACATTATCATCTATCCTTGCATGTGCATGCATCTTTGACGGTAGGTCAGCATCCAGGCAAAATTAGGTCACTTTGACCTATATTTTCCGCTTGAGTGACTTACATTCAAGTTTACGTCCGAGTTCAGATCTCAGTCACTGTACATGGTAGGATCATCTATCCTTGCATGTGCATGCATCTTTGGGGGTAGGTCAGCATCCATGCAAAATTAGGTTACTTTGACCTATATTTTCTGCTTGAGTGACTTACATTCAAGTTTATGTCCGAGTTCAGATCTCAGTCATTGTACATGGTAGGATCATCTAACCTTGCATGTGCATGCATCTTTGGGGGTAGGTCAGCATCCAGACAAAATTAGGTCACTTTGACCTATATTTTCCACTTGAGTGACTAACATTCAAGTTTACCTCCGAGTTCAGATCTCAGTCACTGTACATGGTAGGATCATCTAACTTTACATGTGTATGCATCTTTGATGGTAGGTCAGCATCCAGGAAAAATAATGTCATCTGACCTATATTTTCCGCATGATCAACTTACATTCCATTTTACGTCCGAGTTCAGATCTAAGTAACTGTACATGGTACAATCATCTAACCTTGCATGTGCATGCATCTTTGACGGTAGGTCAGCATCCAGGCAAAATAATGTCACTTTGACCTATATTTTCCGCATGAGTGACTT
>MJUU01008627.1:56182-73223 GCA_002080025.1 Modiolus philippinarum | reverse complement strand
AGAGGAGAAGATGAATATGTGAAAAGTTTAACGGACGGACGGACGACGGACGGACGGACGACGGACGCCAAGTGATGGCAATAGCTCACACTGACCCTTCGGGTCAGGTGAGCTAAAAACATGGCCGCCAGCGTGGAACTTAGTTAACATTGGACCCTATGGGAAAATTCACATTTTCTTCTTCTCCTCTGAAACTGCTGAAGCAAATTCAACCAAACTTTACAGGAATGATGTACTTTAGGTCTTTAACAAAGATTGCTCATTTCGTTCTGATCCGATAAAAAAAACATGGCCGCCAGCACGGAAGATAGTTTAACATTGGCCCTATGGGAAATTCACATTTTCATCTTCTCCTCTGAAACCACTGAAGCAATTTCAACTAAACTTTACAGGAATGATGTATGGAAGGTCCTTTACAAAGATTGCTCATTTCGTTGCGATCTAATAAAAAACATGGCCGCCACGGCAGAACTTAGGTTTAGCATTGGTCCCTAAGGGGAAATTCACATTTTCTTCTTCTGCTCTGAAACCGCTGAAGCAAAATCAACCAAACTTTACAAGAATGATGAACTGAAGGTCCTTAACAAAGATTTTTTTTTATTTTATTTGTTTTTCATAGTCAGGCTTTTACAGAGTTCCCTCAAACACCACCTGACAAGGGTATCTAAGGATTAATATAAACATACACAGATACAAAAGCATGACTATAGTTTTTTTTAAATACATATAAACACAAATAATGTATAGCATTTCTCATACAGGTTAATACCTCACTCTATCCCTCTCCCTCCATTCATCTACCTCCCTTCTCTCTTTCAAATAGAATAAACAAAAAATCTACATTTTTGGTGCAAATCATAATTTATTTTAGAATGACATACCATATTTAAATGTTTCAATTTAAACTCTTTCCTACTAATGGACATTATGGAAAAATTTCTCTTAGGGGCATCCACTTTGATTCACATGTAATTTGGTTATTATATTTCACAGCAATATTTTGTTCTATATGATACAAATAGTTCAGTTTGGATTTAAGCTCAATATCATTAGCAATTTTCTCTTTTAATTTGCAATGATAGATATAATTTTTTATAACTACAATTAAAAAATTGAAAAAAGGGCTCTCGGAGGTAAAACCTAAAATGATGTTTTTTTATTTATTTCAAAGTCAGAATAGAAATTCTGTAAATGTTGAGAAACAACATCCCAAAAACATTTAACTACTCTACAATCAAAAATAAATGTTCAATAGATTCCTCCTGTGTTCTACAAAAAGTACAATATTTTGTATTCTTTAAATGTATTTTATACAGAAAATCATTTGTTGGAAGAATTCTATGCAATATTTTGTATTGAAATACACTAAGATATGTGTGCTTCCTGATTCTTCTCAAAAGCACAAAATATTTTGTCCAGTCCGGAATATCACAATCAAGTTTTTCTTCCCATTTTAAAAATTTTTCTGTTGGAGCATAGAAAATTTTGTTCCGTAAATCTTGATACACAAACTTAGCTTTCTTTACCAACAATAAAGATGTAAGAAAAGAGTCTTCAGCTTCAATTTTTACTAAATTAAAGTTTTTAATATTTAGTCTTAGATACTCTTTTATTGATTTCGGGATCCTTGACAACAAACTGTAATATTTAATAAAATTATTTGTTACAAGAAGGTATTTTATTCTATCGAAATTATAGAACGTCTTGGTTATAGGATCTATAATGTCATACAAATACTGTACTCCATAATTTTTCCATCTAATATAATAGGAAAAATCATCACATGGAACAAAATTTAAAATATCTAAAGACAGAACATCTTGTACACACATTTTAGTAACTGGTTTTGCTTGAGCTAAACTAAGCATAACGTTCCTCCAAAATGGGTTATTTAACTTCATAGCAACTTCCTTTATTTGTTCATTTTAAAACATGAAGACTCTTTCACCTCCAAATTCATACAAATTTTTTGATAAAAGTTTTTGCCAAGAGTTTGTCATATCACTATAGAATCTTTTAATCCAACTGAGTTTCAAGTATGCAATAAATGATGACAAATGAATCATATTTAAACCCCCTTTTTCATAATCTCCTATTAATGTATTTCTTTTAATTCTATCAGATTTACCATTCCATATAAACTTAAAGAACAAGGTATTTAACTCATTTAGCAACTTGCAGGTTTGGAAGTGATGTAAAAAGATGAATGAGTTTTGGAATTGCTAAAGTTTTTATTACTGTAATTTTTCCCATTAATGTAAGCTTTCTATGTTCCCAACTTTTTAAAACCCTTAATACTGCTTTAATTTTCTTTGAAAAATTTAAATCAACAACGGTCGTTAAATCAAGGGAAAAATCCAGGCCTAGAACTTTGAAGTTTGAATGTGACCAGTTTAAATTTAGATTTGCGCATAGAAGTTGGTCCGAAAATCGTTTACTCCCAATCCACACTGGTCTTGTTTTAGATTTATTTATCTTTAACCCTGAGGCCATATAAAAAGAATCAAAACATTTCATTGCTTCATTCAAAGAATTTTCAGTACCATCCAGCATTAGAAAAGTGTCATCAGCATATTGGCTAATAAGGATTTCAGATCCATTAACATCTATACCTTTAACCTTTGGGTTAGCTTTTAACTTCATTGATAACAATTTTCACCTTGTCGACAACCTCTACTTAAATCAAAATAATGTGACATATTACCATTATTAATTACACAACTTGTTGCTCCATTGTATTGGATTTCAAACCATTTACAAAAAGACTGACCAAAATTAAAACTTTTTAATGCATTGGTAAGAAAGTCCCATGCAATGGAGTCAAAAGCCTTTTCAAAATCTACTAATAATAGGAGTCCCGTTTTATTTTGTTCTTCAAGATAATGCATTAGATCATAAAGCAGTCGAGTGTTTTCCCCAATAAACCTGTCTTTCATAAACCCTTTCTGTGAGTCGCTAATGATAAATGGAAGTACTTCTTTAACCCTATTGGCCAAAGCTGCCGATGCAATTTTTTAGTCTGTATTTAAAAGACTAATAGGTCTCCAATTACTTAAAAAACGTCTGTCCTTATTTTCTTTAGGAATACATGTTATTACCCCTTGATACTGAAATATGGACAAATGTCCTATTTCATAACCATAGTGTAAAGATCTTAACAAAAAAGGGCCAATATTTCTCCAAAAAAATTTGTAGAATTCAACAGTAAAACCATCTGAGCCTGGACTCTTCCCATTGTTCATATTTTTCAAAGCCTCTGAGCACTCTTCAAATATTAGATTACCTTCACATATATGTTGCTGATCGTTTGTAAGTTTTTTATTGTGCTCAAAAAAGGACTGTTCAGAATTACTAGAGCTTTTTGAAGAATATAGCTGTTGGTAGAAATTCTCCTGTTCTTGTAGAATATTTGACTGTTCAGATACATGGTTACCATTACTGTCTATTAGTTCTGTAATCATCTTATTTACTGAATGTTTTTTTTTCTAACTTACAAAAAAACTCGGTGCATTTTTCACCATTTTCGTGCCAATTGGCTCGAGATCTAAGTAATATTCCAGATATGAGATTATCTCTACTCTTTTCCAAATCAATCTTTTTTTGATTAAATGATTCAAGAATTTCATTATTTGGGTTTGTATTTAAAATATTCTCTAGTTCTTGAATATCGGATTCAAGTTTCTTAATGTATCCTTTTGAATTCTGGATTTTTTATACTATATTCAATAGAAAGACTTCTTATTTTCATCTTGAGTACATTTTTGTACCTCCAAAGAAATTGGTCATCACATCTTAATTTGACCTCAAATAAATTCTCAATATCTCCGGACAAAAAAATATTCATTGACAGTATCTTTTATACATTGTTTCACTTTTTCCACGTAATCTCTGTCATACAGAAGCTGCGAATTAAATTTCCAATAGCCCTTTCCCCTTTTTGCTTTACAAGCAGTAAAAGTAAACATAATAGCTGAGTGATCAGTACGGTAACCTGGGATAATACTTGCTGTTTTCATTAGAGAAACCATGTCTTCTGAAACAAGAAAATTGTCAAGGGGACTTTGTCTTATTGGAGTAGATTGGCACCAAGTGTATCTTCTTGCTTCAGGATGACAGATTCTCCAAGGATCAACTAGTTCTAAAGATGACTTGATTTCTTCAATTTTTTGGTTACATTATGCTGAATATTTGAAATATCAATACTGTAGTCTTGGACTACATTCCAATCACCACAGAGCAGCACACTGGTATTACTGAAATGCACAATTTTTTGGTAGATCTCTTGAAATAAGTCTGGTTCATCAGTATTGAAACCATACAAAGTAACAAAAGTTAATCGTTCTTCAAAAAGACTCAGGTCTAAAATTATATAGCGACCATTAGAATCAATAACAGAATTATGAACAGTGTAATCTAAACCCTGACAGAACATAACACATACACCGGAGCTTCTACTACTGTGGTGACTGAAATAAATTTTACCACCCCATTCATCCTCCCATTGTGTTTCTACCTCTTTAGAACTATGGGTTTCTTGTAGACATACAACAGATACATTCTTTTCTTTAATCCACGAAAAAACATCAGTCCTTTTTTTCACATTTGAACTTATGCCCCTTACATTCATTGAAAATACTCTGACATTGGTTTCCATTTATGTCTGCACTCAATATATTAAAATTAACCATGGTTTGCAAGTCAAATATAATATCGTAATAAACATTCACACACACACACACTCTATCAGAAGATGACACCTCTTTTTTTCTCATATATTTTTATAAATCCACAAATTCCTTCAGTTTGGCGTAAACATACTTTCTAATTTCAAACACTTCTAGAAAAAACTTTTTATTTACTTTGTAAAACTTATAGATAGAAATTGTAAGTATTTCCATGTTTTAATAGATAGATATATCCTTAGATTTAAGTGATTAAATAAAAAGCATACAAGTATAGACTAAGGCCAATAATTCTAACTCTTCAAGGTAACTTGAAATACCAAATATAATATTTATACAGAAGGCTGTGTTTAAAACCAGGAATGATGTATGGAAGGTCCTTTACAAAGATTGCTCATTTCGTTCCGATCCAATAAAAAACATGGCTGCCAGCGAGGAACTTAGGTTTAACATAGGACCCTATGGGAAAATTCACATTTTCTTCTTCTGCTCTGAAACCGCTGAAACAAATTCAACCAAACTTTACAAGAATGATGAACTGAAGGTCCTTAACAAAGATTGCTCATTTCATCCCGATCCAATAAAAAACATGGCTGCCAGCACAGAACATAGTTTATTTCGGCCCTATGGGAAATTCACATAAAAACATGGCCACCATGCTGAACATTGAAAACCCTGCTTCAGCATTTTGTCAGGTGAGCGATACAGGATCAGTGTCTAAGCCCTAGTTTAGGAAATTCAAAGTTATACAAACAAAAGAATGACATTCTGTGTCATTGCTTAATTTACTTACATTTATGCACTTTTCGATTGTCAACTTTGTGCAGGGGATATAAGTTTTGCTTTGACATACATGTCATACTTGAAACAACGGCAGTAGAATACCGAAGGAACAAAGGAGTATAATTTACAAAAATCGAAGTCCAACGACACGGCCAAAACGAGAACACGGAAAACAATTACGTTAGACAGATACAAAGCACAGAAACAGAAACTACAACATTCAAAACAAAAGCACTCACAGTGTGAACTCCAGTGAAATTAAGAGTGACACCAGAGCTCCGGAAGGGTTACAAGCATCTCCTCCTCTGTTAACAGCACCCGTCACACTGTGAGTGATTCAATCCGGGAAAATGTCAAAGTCAGTGACTTCGTTTAAATATTACGTTTAGGTTCATTTCTCATCAACTATACATGATACAATTATGATATTGCATCAGAACATTCTCCTTAATGAGTACTACCCAAAGCACTAACAATTGGGTGTCCATGACCTACATTTCACACTTGAGTGACTTTGGTTAAATTTTGCGTTTACATCCATTTCTCATCAACTATACATGTTGTCATTACGATATTGCATCATAACATTCACCTTAATGAGTACTACCAAAAGCACTAACAATTGAATGTCCATGACCTACATTTCACACTTGAGCAACTTAGATTAAATATTGCGTTTACATCTATTTCTCACCAACTATACATGATATACATGATACTATTATGATATTGCATAATAACATTCATCTTAATGAGTACTACTCAAAGCACTAGCAATAAGGTGTCTATGGCCTACATTTCAAACTCAGTTAGGTTTTGTGTTTTGGTTCATTGCTCAGCAGCTATACATGATATCTTCATAATATTGCCTCATAGCAGTCACGCTCACCCTTATGAG
Source organism: Modiolus philippinarum (assembly GCA_002080025.1). NCBI lineage: Eukaryota > Metazoa > Mollusca > Bivalvia > Mytilida > Modiolidae > Modiolus > Modiolus philippinarum. Next base: position 66,860 of record MJUU01008627.1, on the reverse strand, counting down.
TATTCCCCTAAGGCCCAAAAATTAGGTGTCCATGTACATTTCATTTTATGACCTACATTGCATGCCTCAGTGACTATCATTAATCCTGTTTTACCAACTATGCATAATATCCTTATAATGTCATTCATTATTATCAGGGGGTCCAATCGAATTGGTAAGTTCAGCGTGTATTTTGGGCTGACGAGCCCCGCTTCGACAAGAATAGGTCAGTGTTTGAGAGTGTCTTACCGTTGTAAATTTGCACATTGTATTCTATAAATATTGCGTTTCGGCTCTCATCGCATCTGAAAATCGAAACGTGTATTTACTTTAGTACAAATAACACTTTTCAGAAAGCTATTGAAGAAAAACCGTCGACGGGTAGGTCAAAATTTTGAACACGCATATTTCATCTTTAGATTTCTATACATCCAATCCATTTTATGTTACGTTTGTAGTACAGAATTGTTGCTTGTTGATTGGAAAACATGTTAAAGATTGATTTTTCATAAGGCTATTTGTCGTTTTGTTTATTTTCGACATTACTTCAAATTTTTGTAAGTGCAGTGAGGTGTACGCCAAAATTTTGGTCGGTGTCAGTTATTTTAAGGTTGTACATCAGGGTTCAAAAAGTGACTAGTAGAATTTTGAGATATTTCCATGGATTAATTCATATCATAAGAGAATGTAGAAAATAAAATATAAATTGGGCCAACGCTCACAATTTTTCGCCTTTTATTGTTGAAATGTTAAAAGAAATAATTATTTTTCCAAAAGTTTCATCAGAAAGAATTTTGATTGATTTTACATTGCTAGTCTTTGTATTGATCTTTTTTTAAACTAAAACGAAAAGTGGGGTCATTGAGCTTATATTCAAATTATTTCATGAATTAAAATGTTCGAAATTAATATCTTTGTCAAATATTTTTAAATAACTTCCCTCAGAGTCATGCTATGTCTCAATCTGTGCTTCATTTTTTCAATTTTCATATCAAATTATTTTATAATATCTATACAAACATACTGACGTAATTAACATGTCTATATTTTTGAGAAATGGAATCATTGCTTGTGTTTGAAAAATAAGAATAGAAAAAATATTTGTACCTTTTATAATCAATCAAACCATAAAAAACTCTCGTTTCAGTTATTTTTGGTGAAATGCAGACCTGTCATATACCTATGTTGAAGGGCCCATCTAAGGACCATTATGAATAAGTTTAGTTCCATTTTTTTTTTTGCTTGAAAGGCCGACGATAAAAACAGTTAGAATGTATTTTATTCGATGTAGGTGTGTGGCAGGGAAAATATATTTGATCATATTTTTGTTTATTCAAGTTGAATGCTTATGATGATTTTGAATTCAGACTTAAGATAATGTCAGGTTACAACGTCGAAGCAATCTTTATATTTGTGAAATGCAAACCTGTCAAAAATCATTGCTAAGGTTAAGAGCCCATCAAAGGACCGCATTGTGACCATTTGGATTATAATAGGTTGTTTTAAAGGCCGGCGATAAAACCATTAGAATGTATTAAATTCGATGTAGGTGTTCCTCAGGGTAATATAATCGAACCTAATATATTTTTGTAAATTTATTATTATTGAATCTAGGCTAAAGTTAAAATCAGATTACTTCATTTGTGCTTATACATGTATCTTAAAATAATCACCAGACAAGATAAAACCTGTGAATGTTAAATTAAGCTCTCATATCACAGTAATCTTTGGTGAAATGCGGACCTGTCAAGTACCTGTGTTCAAGGCCCATCTAAGGACCATTATGAACAATTTAGTTCCAATAGGTTGTTTTAAAGGCCGGCGAAAACTCTTAGAATGTATTTTATTCGATGTAGGTGTGTGTCAAGGTGATAAAACATATTATATTATATTTATTGTCTATTATGATTTTGAATTCAGACAGAAGCTAATTGCAGGTAACGTAAATCTTGAAAATAAAGTAGCCATCACAAAAATTCATCTTTCGGAAGGGTAAAAAAATCTGTAACAGTTATTGAAAAAAATGAAATCAATGAATTCAACAAACATTTTCCTTTTTACTACCGGTTTCACTGCTCATTGCAGATTTTTTCCCTAGTTGGAGGGTAAACTAATCAAATGTCTATCAAAGAAGAGTAAGGTAACACTATAGAAGATCTAGATAAACTATTATGGCAGGTCAGAACTTCGGTTTAAAATGATCTAAAAGAGTTGATTAAAGTGAAATGTTTTATTTGTTAATTGAAGTCCTTATTGTAACCTTACGATAACCTTGGTATAACAGGGCAGAATTGGAGATCAAAATTTTTTGTAAATGATTTGATGGAAGATCATGAACACTTATCTTCTTTTTCCTGGTTCAAAAAAGGGGAAAAAATAGAATAAAATTATAAGGAACAATATCAGGAAAATAATGAAATTTTGTTTCTACATTTTTCTACAGCATGCGCAGATTTAAGTTCCTATTTTTTTTATCATTTTGCAAAGACGTTTTCATAATATTTTTTTGCGACGGTATGGTGAGGTCACTTTAAAGAATAACAAGAAATTTGATTTTTAGTCTGTTAAAACTCCGTAAATGCACCTAAGTCTTTTGTTATGTATAAGCTCGATATTTTCCAACTTTATTCATAGCAGACTTGAACACTTACAGTTTTACTATTCAATAAACAATAAAGGATATAGAGAAAACAAACGTACAGGAGACAAAGTCTCTACTATTGAATTTAACATGAAGGAACTGTCTTCTTGCCATAGGTAACACTTTCCATTTGCAGTTATGTACATTTTTACTCATATTTGACGCGATTCGATATTTTACATAATACAAATATATGCTTCATTCTGTTGTTCTCTCTGTTCCTTTTCATTCATTTTCAATATTCAAGAACAAAATACGTATACGACGGTGCTGTCACCTTCTGCAAGTTAAATGTTCGGAAAAAAAACAGTCTTTCATTTTTCTTAGGGAAATTATGAAATGAGATGCAGATATCTTTCGTAATAATTGTCCCCCGCCGCACCACGACGGTGGGACATAGTAATGGCCTGCGTCCGTGTGTCCGTCCGTCCGTCCGTCCGTCTGTCTGTCGCACTTTCTTGTGGACGCAACTCCTCGGAAACCGTGTATTGGATTATGTTCAAATTTTGTAGGATTGTTAGTCACTATATGTACTAGATCATATCGCACCGCCATTTTGATTCGTCAATTTTTAAAGGAGTTATGGGACTTTGACCATTTTTAGCAATACTATACAACTGGAGATCTTGTGGACACAACTCCTAGGAAACCGTGTATTAGATTTTGCTCAAATTTTGTAGGATTGTTAGTCACTATATGTCCTAGATCATATCGCACCGCCATTTTGATTCGTCAATTTTTATAGGAGTTATGGGACTTTGATTATTTCCACATTGTTATACAATGGCAAATCTTGTGGACGCAACTCCTCAGAAACCGCTGCTCAGAATTCATTCAAATTTTAAAGAATTGTTAGACATCATTAGTACTAGATCATATCTCATCGCCATTTTGATTCGTAAAATTTTGTAAAGGTTATGGGACTTTAATTATTTCCACATTGTTATACAATGGCAAATCTTGTGGACGCAACTCCTCAGAAACTGCAGGTCAGATTTCATTCAAATTTTACAGGATTGTTAGCCACCATTAGTACAAGATCATATCGCGTCGCCATTTCGAGTCTTCAAATTTTGTGGGAGTTATAGGACTTGATTATTTCCACGTCGTTATAAAATGGCAAATGTTGTGGACGCAACTTTTTTTCGTCAAATTTTGTGGGAGTTATGGGACTTTGATTATTTCCACATTGTTATACAATGGCAAATCTTGTGGACGCAACTCCTCAGAAACTGATAGTCCGAATTCATTCTAATTATACTGGATTGTTAGTCGTTATATGTAATAGATCATATCACATCGCCATTTTGATTCAACAAATTATAAGGGAGTTATTGGACTTTATCGACTTAATGCATACTACAACATAGGGAGACTTTCTGGACACATCTCGTTATACTCCAGTTAAGGGATTTTGCTGAAATTTTGCATAGCTATTTGCCACCTAATGCAGTTGATCATATCCTGCCGCCATTTTGATTCTCAAAATGTTACATGAGAAATGGGACTTCATTGACTTTTCTGCGGCGGCGGGGGACATAGCTACGCGTAGCAATCTTGTATTTCCATAGAATTGGAATATCTTGCTTACCAATTTGGCGTACACCGCAATGCACCTACCAAAATTTGAAGTAATGTCGAATATAAAAAGAACGACTAACAGCCTTATGAAAAATGAATCTTTGACATGTTTTCCAATCAACAAGCACCAATTCTATACTACAAACGTAACATATTATGGGTTAGATGTACAGAAATCCAAAGTTGAAGTTGGCGTGTTCAGAATTTTGACCTACCCCTCATCGGTTTTCCTTCAATAGGTTTCTGGAAACCGTTATTTATACTAAAGTAAATACACGTATAGATTTTCCGATGGAAGGAGAGCCGAAACGCAATATTTACAGAATACACTGTGTAAATGTACAACGATAAGACACTGTCAACTACTGACCTTTGCTTGCCGATGCGGGGCAAGTCAGCCATCTTTGGCAGCATTTACCAAAATACACGTTGCACTTACCAATTCGATTGGACCCCCTGATTATAATCCCCTTTATAAGCACTTTACATTTCCCAATTTATAAGGTTCCGTGAGGGACTTGGGTTTATTTGGTGTAAAGTTCATCTACTTATAATGCCTGTTGAGGGGCATCCGTGTTTTACAGACACATTCTCTAGTTTTTAAATGTGGTTTTTATATGAAATGCATGTTTTGCAAATAAGCTCCATGTCATATGATAAATTTTATACACAGTTTTAGACATGATCTATGGAGGCTATCTTTCGATTTTTAGGAAAATCTGAAAACAATTTTCTGTGGAAAACTTCGTTTTGCTTTCAGATGTGCATCTATTGAGAATAAATATGATCAGTTTTAACAGTGTTGAGCATGATCAAAAGGAGGTCCTTTATGATCTTCAGGAAAACTAAGAATTTCATTGAAAAACTGCATATTTGAGAATAATTTCCTTTCTATAATAACGAAAGATTACCTTATCAGTTTTTGTTATACGACCGCAAAAAATTTGATGTCGTGTAATGGTACGGTGCTGTCGTCGTCGTTGTCGTCGTCGTCGTCGTTGTCGGCGGCGGCGTTGTCTGTAGACACTTTTGTTTTTTGTCAATAACTTAAGTTCAAGTTGATCAATCCTTATGAAATTTTAACACAATGTTCCTTGGCACAAAAGGAAGGCTTGGAGTGGTTTTGGTCATCGTGGCCCCTCCCGTTTTTAAAAAGGGGCCAAAAAGGGGAAAATCGGGTGTTTTCTTGAATTTGGCCGTAGATTTTTTATTATTTATCAGATTTTGATGGGGTTTCTTTAAGTGTGCTCCTGAGAAAATTTCCAATCAGTAGTATGCCAACGGATTTCATGTCGCATGTACCGTTAATGAGATAAATGGGCCCAAAAGGGGGGAATCTCAAAAAATTTATTTTTTTATTTCTTGTCGGATTTTGATGCTGTTTTTATACGACCGCAAAAAATTTGAGGTCGTATAATGGTATGGTGCTGTCGTCGTCGTTGTCGTCGTCGTCGTCGTCGGCGTTGTTGTCTGTAGACACTTTTGTTTTTTGTCAATAACTTAAGTTCAAGTTGATCAATCCTTATGAAATTTTAACACAATGTTCCTTGGCACAAAAGAAAGGCTTGTGTGCTTCTGGGAAAATTTCCAATCAGTAGTATGTCAACGGATTTCATGTCGCATGTACCGTTCATGAGATAAATGGGGCCCAAAGGGGGGGAATCTCAAAAATTTTATTTTTTTATTTCTTGTCGGATTTTGATGCAGTTTTTTTCAATGGATTCCTTATGAAAAATTAACACTTTAATTAGATTTTTGATAATTTGTTTTGTTTTTGAGATATAAGGGGCCAAACGGGGCCAAAATTGCAAATATGCATATTACCTAAATTTTTATTTTGATGGAATTTTTTTTCTAAAGATTCCTCTTTTTGTAAGCTTTCAGTATTATTCCAACAGATTTTTTGTATCTTTTATGGTTTCCGATCTATCAGGGGTCAAAAGGGCCGAAATTGCAATTTTCAAAATATGTAAAATCTTTCTTTTTAATTTGATTTCGACGGATTTTTTCGTTCTAGTTTGTGTCCAACAATTACTATGTCTACCTACTTAGTGTGTCCATCAAGTTACTGTGTCAAGCTCTTAACTGTGTCCACATTCACTTTAAAATTACACTTGTTCAAATTTCAGTGGTCGACATGCTGCGGTCGTATCATGCTGCGCTCGGCGTAGCCCTTTATTATACATTTTGTACAAGGGATTTGACATGATCAAAAGAATGTTCCATTTGATTTTGAGAAAAATCAAAAACTTAATATTCTGTGCCGTTAGGCGACGGGGGCATTAAGTTTTACCCTCATCAATCTGTCCGTATGTACGAATGTCCGAAAATTTTCGTCAAAGTTTCTCAGCTTTTGTATGCAGTAATGATTTGATATTTGGTCTGAAGCTTAAGTATGATGAGTTGTACCGTGTCTCCCCTTTTCTGGCCCTGACTCATCTACTTTCTGTTTGACAAGAACTTTGATTTTTTTCCCCACGATAGCCATATATTGAAGTTTTTCGTCAAGGATTTCTCAGCTTGTGTATGTAGTAATGATTTGATATTTGGTCTGACGCTTTGGTATGATGCGTTGTACCGTCTCTCTCCTTTTCAAGTCCGTAACTCATATACTTCCTGTTTGTCGATATACAGTACAGAAAGAGACATACCATAACTAATCACTGTGATAGTGGGAATGTCTTGGAAAGTGATGGGGATTAATTTTCACCTTGAAAATTGTTTATTGGGGCAATAAAACACATGTTTTGTAGGAACATTCCCTGTTGTACAGGTAAAAATCTAATTAAGCAGGTAAACTTCAAAGAAATTACAGGTAATAAAATTTAATCCTCCCAACTCTGTTTTATGGCTTTTTAGGTCTATCACAGTGATGGCATGTCTGTGATTTTATGTCTTAAGGATTAAAATTTATGTCTTTCCAAGTGATTTGTTATGGTATGTCTCTTTCTGTACTGTATATCCATGTGCCATGGACAGATTTTCTTTTATTTTTAGGAACGATTTGGACAATCGTTTCCATGTCACTACCTACCAAACCCGGATGACCTTAGGTTTCTTGCCTACTCGCTACCTTTTAAATTACATTCTCTGAAATATAGTTCACAATTCATTTCCAGTTTTTCGCGGAGTAATTTATTTGTTGACATATCAACAGGTGGATATCTATCGCATACCACTGGACAGGAATATTGTTATAACTTAATTACCGTAATTACCTGCGTCACCAACGGTGACCGCAGATCTAGGAGCCGCTCGACTCCGTCTGTCCGTCCATCCTTCACGCTTTGGGGGTACCAAGTTTGTGTAATCTGAAACTCGGACACCTTTAACCCTATACTTTCAAACTTTGCACAGTTGTTCTGGACACATCATGCACATTGAAGATGTGCACTCCCCTTTTGGTGAGATTTGGAAAAAAATTGTGGAATTTATCCATTGTTGAACTTAGTAATTTTTTCATCAAATTTTAACATTAGGGTACTGAGTTTGTGTAATCTGAAACTCTGACACCTTATACCTGATGCTTTTGAAACTTTGCACAGTTGTCCTGAACATATTGAAGATGTTCACCTCCCCTTTTGGTGAGATTTGGATAAAAATTGTCGAAATTATCCATTGTTGACCTTTGTCATTTTTCATTAAATTCATTAAATTTTAACATTACAGTACTGAGTTTGTGTAATCTGAAACTCTGACTCTTATATCAGGTGCTTTCGAAACTTTACACAGTTGTTCTTGACACATTGAAGATGTGCACCTCCCTTTTTAGCTCACCTGGCTATGCCAGGGTGAGCTTTTGCCATCACTTGGCGTCCGGCGTCCGTCGTCCGTCGTCCGTCCGTCCGGCGTAAACTTTTCATTCAAAGATCTTCTCCTCTGAAACCACTGGGCCAATCGGAACCAAATTTGGTCACAATAGCCCTTGGGTGGTCCCCTTTAAAAAAAATATCCGGCAGGTCTGTCCCTCATCCAAGATGGCCGCCAACGGGGAATATAGTTTTAACATTGGACCCTATGGAAAAGACATTCAAAGATCTTCTTCTCAGAAACTACCAGTCCAATTATAACCAAACTTAGTCAGAATGGTCCTTAGATGGTCCCTTCCAAAAAAGGTATCCAACAGGTCCGTACCTAATCCAAGATGGCTGCCAGCGGGGTATATAGTTTTAACATTGGACCCTATCGAATATACATTCAAAGATCTTCTCAGAAACTACTAGTTCAAATAGAACCAATCTAAGCCACAATGGTCCTTAGGTGGTCCCACCCAAAAACTGTATCTGGTAGTCCATACCTCATCCAAGATGGCCCCCATCTGGAACATAGTTTTTACATTGGCCCTATTGATTTTAAGGGGAACCTCTGCCCAAATTTTTGAATTTTTATTTGAAAAATGGTCTGCATGTTTTAATTTCAGCACTATGTATTACTTTAATTATAAGGGGAACCCCTGCCCAAATTTTTTTTGAATGGTGTTCTGTTATGGGTTGTAATGGATGGTGGATCTTTCGGTTGCCATGGAAACCAAACAAGAATACTGTAATTTTAGAAAAAAAAGTATTCTGCTAAATGTTATTTTTCGTTTTTCCTATTGGAAAAGCCTTTTATCTATGGCAGCCATGGTCCAGGTGAGCGATACAGGCTCTTGAGAGCCTCTTGTTGGGCAGATTTGAAAAAAAAATGTTGAATTTATGCATTGTATTTAAGTCCTTTTAACATTACAGTGCCTGGTTTGTGTAATCTGAAAGATTAACATTTCTGAATAAATACCTTTGGTATTTATTCAGAAATTGGTTATTAGTTATTTGTTATTTGGAAGTTTTTACTGTTGTTTGAACACATTGGTAATGTGAACCTCCCCTTTAGGCCAGTTTTGATTTAAAAAAAAATGTCAAATTTATCTATTATTGAACTTATACTTTATTCTATCATATTATATCATCATGGTATTCAATTTTTATACGACCGCAAAAAATTTGCGGTCGTATTATGGTATGGCGCTGGCGTCGGCGTCGGCGTCTGTGGACAGCATAACGTTGGTTCTAGTGAACAGATTGTTACCAAATTTTAGCATGATGTTTGTTGGCACAAGCTTAAGCCCGGGTTTTAATTTCGCGTTCCCTGCCCAACCCGTTTTTGAAAAAGAGGCACAAAAGGGGCCAAAAAGGGGTTAAATTAGGTATTTTCGTGTCTGTGGACAGCATAACTTTGGTTCTAGTGGACGGATTGTTTTCAAATCTTAGTATGATGTTTCTTGGAACATTCTTGAGAAACGTTTTTTTCTTTAGTTTTTGGCCCCACCCATTTCAGAATTAGGGGCCAAAAAAGGGTTAAATTGGGTGTTTTCACATATTTGACTGTAGAATCTTTATTATTTATTGAATTTTGATGGGGTTTGTTTCAGTGTGCTCCTGAGGAAATTTCCATTCTGGAGTTTGCCAACGGATTTCACGTAGCATATACCGCTCACGAGATAAATGGGGCCCAACAGGGGCTAATCTCAAAAATTGTTTTTTTTTATTTTAAGTCTGATTTTGATGCAGTTTTTTTCAATGGATTCCTTGTGAAAAATTAATATGGCACTCAGCTATTAGATTTTTGGTAACTTGTTTCCTTTCCCAGCTATGAGGGGCCGAAGGGTCCAAAATTGCGAATTTGCAGATAATGTGGAATTTCTTACCGTTTCCGAGCTACAAGGGGTCAAAGGGGCCAAAATTGCAATTTTTCTAAATATGTCAAAATCTTTATTTTTCATCGGATTTCGATGGGTTTTTTTTCTTTGGATTCCTCTTGATCTAAGGTTTCAGTAGTATGCCAAAGGATTTAGCGTAGCTTTTACCTTTTCCGAGCTACAAATGGTCAAAGGGGCCAAAATTGCAATTTTTCTAAATATGTCAAATCTTTATTTTTCATCTGATTTCCATGGATTTTTTTTATTTCTATGGATGTAAAGTGGTAGTTGATAGTAACATAGTTTGCATAACTCTTACAGTTTTTTTTAACTATAAGTGATCAAAAGGGTTGATTTTTTCCGTATTTTGTTTCCAGCTAATAACTGTGTCAAGCTTCTTTTTGTGTCCATCTAATTATTGTGTCAAGCTCTTTACTGTGTCCACATTCACTTTGAACTACTTTTGTTGAAATTTCAGTGATCGACATGCTGCGTTCCTATCATGCTGCGCTCGGCGTAGCCCTTTATTGTCCAGAGACGTTGCAGAGTTTTGAACGCATTGACAATGGGCAGCTATTCTTGAATTTTTGCATTGCTTTCATATGTTTTCTCATAGAGATTCAAAGTATGTGTTTATTTGAATTTCACCTTTGCTGACGTGATATGGACTTTTTTCATTTTATGCTTTGTTTAACTTTGTACATTGAGTTTTGTTTTGTTTTTTTTTTTTTTTCTTTTTTTGTCTATTACAGTAATAGGGCATCTTCGCTAGCCAAGGGTTGCGATCAGCTTCTCTCCTCTTC
>MJUU01008627.1:15270-34507 GCA_002080025.1 Modiolus philippinarum | reverse complement strand
CTCTGAAACTACTGGGCCAATTGAAACCAAACTTGGCCACAATAGTCCTTAGATGGACTCCTGCAAAAAAGTTGTTTTTCAGATCTGCGCTGTATCTAAGATGGCGCCAGCTGGGATCATAGTTTTAACATTGGAACCTATGGAAAAACACTTTCAAAGATCTCCTCCTCTGAAACTACTCAGCCAATTGAAACCAAACTTGGCAACAGTAGTCCTTAGATGGTCTCCTGCAAAAAGTTGTTTTTCAGATCCGCACTTCATCCAAGATGGCCGCCAGCGAGGATTATAGTTATAACATTGGACCCTATGGGAAAAGACATTCAAAGATCTTCTCCTCTGAAACTACTGGGCCAATTGGATCCAAACTTGGCCAAAAGAACTGCACCCCATCCAAAATAGCTGCTAGTCTGGAACATAGTTTAACTTATGATAATATAGCATCAATGTCTATTAACAAATTTGAAAATAATGCCCTTAAACATTTGGACTATTTTAACTGCATATGTCAGCCGTGGCCCAGGTGAGCGATACAGGGTCTTGAGAGCCTCTTGTTGTGTAACTCTTTCAGTTTTTCATACCTTTATGGGATTTAAAGGGCTAATTTTTATGTTCCCCAGGCCTACTTTGTGTCCAGCAAATTACTGTGTCTAGCTCCCCATTATGTTCATCTAATTACAATATTAAGCTCTTTACTGTGTCCACATTCACTTTAAAATACACTTGTTCAAATTTCAGTTGTCGACATGCTGCGGTCGTATCACGCTGCGCTCGGTGTAGCCCTTTATTAGCTTTAAGGGATCAAAACGGGTAATTTGTATGTTCTGTAGGCCTACTTTGTGTCAAGCTCCTTATAATGTCCATCTAATTGGAGTGTCAACATTTTAAATTAAACTTGTTTAAATTGCAGTCGTTGACTTGCTGCTGTTCTTTATTCAATTTTTAACAAAATATCACATTTATCTCTGAATGTAATAAGTATATAACAGGAAACATCTCCAATGGCTGAAAATTGCAATTAAATGCTACAATCTACCAGGGTATTACACAAGAAAAACACAAAAAAGATAAAAGGCAAACGTAAACAACAAATTCTATTTCATTTCAAAATTGAGGAGCAAAATCAACTTATGTCAAATTAAATGAAGAATATTGATATCTATGTCAGTGTATGTTTTCGCATGCAGGTATCTGACTGATAACTTGTGAACGAAATATCTTCAAACTTGGTGTGTAAGTTGTTTACCACAAAACTCGGGTCAAGTTCAGTTTTGGGCTCATTGGTCCAAGTGGTTTTGGTGTAATACCCCTTGAAACGTTTAAAATTTGTGATACATGGCATTGTGTCATGAAATGCACTGTTTTCACAAATTGTAAAACTTATTCATATTGGCTTGCTTCCATGTGTGTCTTTCGAGAGTTTCCGCATATATGTTTTGGGAAAGCATGTATTTTGTGGCGGCATCATATATGTCTTACAGAATCAAATATCATTACTGAGAAATCACACTCCATTTAAAACTTGCGTGGGGGGCATGTCATATTCTGCTTTTAAATGGAACCATTTAACTATCTGTTGTAAATCATATCTCAAAATCTTTGCATATGTTGATTGTATTTTTTTAGCTCACCTGACCCAAAGGGTCAGTGTGAGCTATTGCCATCTCTTGGCGTCTGTCTTTCGTCTGTTCGTCTGTTTCATCCTCATCCCTGAAACTACTGAAACAAATTCAACCAAACTTTACAGGAATGATGTACAAAAGGTCCTTAACAAAGATTGCTCATTTCATTCCGATCCAATAAAAAACATGACCTCCAGTGCGGGATTTAGGTTTAACATTGGACACTAAGGGAAAAATCCCATTTTCATCTTCTCCTCTAAAATGGCTTAAGCAAATTCAACTTAACTTGACAGGAATGATTTACTAAAGGTCCTTAACAAAGATTGCTCATTTTGTTCCGATCCGATAAAAAAAAACACGACAGCCAGCACAGAACATAGTTAACATTGGACCTTAAGGGAAAAATTACATTTCACCTTCTCCTCTGAAACCGATGACGCAAATTCAACCACACTTTAAAGGAATGGTGTATGGAAGGTACTTTACAAAAAAAATTGCTCATTTCATTTCAATTCTACAAAAAACATGGCCTCCAGTGCAGAACATAGTTTAACAATGGAGCCCGGTATGAGATAGCCATCTTTTCATCATCTTCTCTTAAACTACTCAATCATATTTAAATGAATGTATAGAAGGTCTGTTACAAAAATTACCCATTTCAATAGGATCAGACAAAAACATGTGTGCTGATGTAGAACGTAGCTAAACAATTTAGACCCCATTTGTAAACAAATGCATGGCATAAAAGCATTTTGTCAGGTGAGCAACACAGGCTCATTCTCTTAGCCTTTAGTTTAATAGAAATAATTGGTTGGGGGGATGATAGCGACTCTGAACAAGTTATCATGAGAAGGAGGGTTATTTCCCAAAACTCAACTCATTGAGCATTCACATTTCCTGAGCTTGAAAAGCAAGGGAAATTATACCCAAGAGTTTAATTTTGACAAATACCTTTGCATTCATGATATATTGGTTTGATAAAATGTCTCTATCATACAAACACAAAAATTGACTTGGGGAAAATACCACTACACTCAGTGAAGGGCGAAAAGGGCAATTACCATGATCAAAATGTGAACTCCACCTGCGATGTGAAAAAAAAACATGGGTATCCAAAAAAATACAATGGCTATTAAACTAATCAGAATAAAACTTAAATATTGTGTAATTATGCGAGTTATATAACTCTGTGTAAAAAAAGAGTTATTTTACACTTATGTATAATATGTACTGTACTACTATTTTATGATGCCACAAGACATCGATTATTTACTGTGAAAGTACTCTTGTGGGGTTCCAATTTTCGTGGATTTTGTGGTTCGCTTAAACCATGAAATTAAGTTCCAAACAAAATACATTTTGTCCAATAGTGTTTAAATGCAAAGAATTCAAGACCACGTATTTAAGTGCCCATGAAATAGTAATTTTTATGACATCCAAAATAATTGATGTCATGAATAAAAGTACATCCAGAGTTAGGAATAAGAAATAGATATGTTTTGTGTTAACAACACAGCTAATGGTTAACAAAGCTACTAACTGATGACAATGGCTTATATTTTAGATGTTTAAAGGACAATATAATATTCTATTTTAAATGGACAATGTTGTATTATAGATGGCTTAAAAGACAATGTACTTTATGATGGAGATGGTTTAAAGAACAACATACTGTATAAGTCAGCTGGAACTAAAGCCGAGTATTCTGAGGTCAACAAGAAACCAGTTAAAGCCCCTTTATCAAATTCTGATTATGCTGAAGTACAGAAACCCAATGCTGTATATGCTGAAGTTGATAAAAAGGCTCTACAGAAAAATGCCAAAGCTAAGAAACAAAAAGGTAACATTTCTACATCAACAATATAATATTGAATGTTGTACTAATTGGAAATCAATCTTGACAGTTTATAAACTAGTAGTCATGTTAGTGAAGCTCATAGTGCATTGCAAAAACTGTACCAGCAATTCTTTTTAAAGCCGTACCTCATTTCATTATTCCCCGCTCTTTCGAATGAAAAGACAAGGTATGATATGCAATGGTTATTTGCCCCCTCATTTTGCCAATTTATTAGCTATCGTTTATGCACATTAAATTTATATATTTGTAATCTCAAGGTCTTCATCTTTCAGCCAGTCAACATTTCGATTCGATTCATGGCTATATTCCTAAACGGAACACGTTTTTAACACACGATACAACGTTTTCTACCCGAATGCACGTCTTTTCGCATCGTTTTCAGATGAAAAAAGTCAAAAGGGGAGCGTGCACCAAAACAATGTCTTGCTAAAATAAATATCAATTAATGATAAAAATGTATGCAAAATCTTTACCTGGTGCATGCTCCCCTTCGCAGTTTACTTCTGATTTTGTCCAATTTTAGCGGTTGTCAATTTTTAGCTTACCTGGCTATGCCAGGGTGAGCTTTTGCCATCACTTGGCGTCCGTCGTCCGTCGTAAACTTTTTTCAAAAATCTTCTCAGAAACTACTGGGCCAATTTAAACCAAACTTTGCCTGGATCATCACCAGGGTATGTACTTTCAAAATTTTATCCGAGGAGTCTGAAAACCAAAAAACATGGCTGCTGTTAATAAAAATAGAACATAGGGGTAAATTGCTGTTTTTGGCAAATAACTTTAAAACCGTTGCAGATATCAAAAATCTGACTGACTAGGGGTAAAATTGTTCAGAATGCCAAGATCTATCTGCTCTGCAATTTTGAAGAAAATCGGAAAAATGTCTGAGAGTTATAGCCCTTTTTCCGTAAATTTTTCAAAATTTGCGGATTTTTTATTTTTTATTTCAAAAACTGTAACAGATAGAGATGAAGTGTAAATTAAAAAAAATGTTCAGCATATCAAGATCTACATACTCTGAAATTTTTAAGAAAATCCAAAGGCCTGTGTATGATTTATTGGCCGTTTTTCACCATTTTTTTTCCCCCCAATGCCATATGGTTATGGGTTATTTCTCTTTAAATTCTGTGTTCAAATCTTCTTTGGTTAACTTTTCTCTTTTAAGCTGTAGAGAAATTCCCTACTATCACTTCATTTAAAAAATTATTTCTTCCATAATTTAGAGAAAAAACAGTGTTTTTGTGCAAATTTCTGCAATTTTTTTGCAAAAATACTTTCTTAATCTTTACCTTATTTCATGTTGTAATGATTTTCCTATATAATCATATTGTGTATAATAAAGGGACTCTAGTGTGTAATCACCATGACCTCTGCTGACATGAATGTTGAATTAGTTTATCAGCCTCATTGACTGCTTAATGTTAAAAATATTAGTAAATAAAACCTTTAGTGAGCAGTTGATGAATTAACCTTGAAAACCACTGAATGGATTTGAACAGACCTTGGCATTAATGATGCTTATGAGGTGCTGACTATAATATATATATGTATTGTGACTTTTATGCCTAAATGTCATCCAACATGGCCATCTGCGGGGAACTTAATTTATTACTCGACTGTATGGAAAGAGCGTACAAAGAATTTTTTTTATCAGAAACAACTTGGCTAGTCACAATGTATCTTAGATGGTCCCCTTCAAAACAGATGTCCTTCAAGTCTGCACCTTATGCAAATTGGCTACCAATGGGAAACATAGTTAAATATAGGAGTACATTCAAATATCTTCTTCTTTAAAACCATGTGGCCAGTTGGAAATGGTCTTTGGCACAATACTTAATTTTCTTTAAAATTGTGTCCTGCAGATCCATCCCTTATCCAAGATGGCATGCAATAGGGAAAATAGTTAAATTAAAGTTGGATCATATAACATAAATGTTTATTTACATAGTTTGAAAATGAGACCCTTTAACATATAAGTTGATTTGAAGTTATGTATTGGCAATGGTCCAGGTGAGCGATACAGGCTCTTGAGAGCCTCTTGTGTTTACATATGTTATAAAATCATGCCAAGTTCGGTACAGACCTGAACATGAAAGACGGAAATATGGCGTGTCGACTTTTTCCTGATTGGACATCGTAAGAAAAAATACAACCAACCGGCATGGGGTTTATTTGAGTACAAGTTAGCAAAGGATATTCATTTTGTATATATGATGGAATTTTAACGAAGTGTCATTATCAGACAACGTGTAGTGAAAAGGAGGAGTTGCTGGATTCAGATAAAAAATGTATATAAATGAATAAAATATTTAGTAATGTATTATTATACTGTTTGATATAGTGTTACAATGACTTTACCTAAAACTAAAACTGCATTCTAAATATCATTTACAAAGATGGAAGTAAATTGTTCGATATTCTTATATTGAGACGGCAAGCCAGTTCATTGTTCAATGTTTTGATATTAAAAGCAATGTTCCATATTTGCAAAAAAATGATTTGCACATTTGGCAAATATAATTCTATTGGTAGTTATTAATTTTTACATACCATGGAGACCAATAATAATTTTGAAATATAATTTTCCGGTTTTGATTGGCGATTGCATTGGCCTATTGACAAGTTGACAGGAGCCGTTTACTGAAATCGGACATGTTTGTCCTTTTTCTTACCGGAGTATGTGATGTACATTTGACTCTTTTAAAGTTTGTCGTCTTGTCTTAATTGGTGAATCGTTTGCTTTTCACTAGGGTTAGGCTTACATTGTTTTATACTTGTAAATGTTCAGAGAATAAGTCATAGAATGACAATGAGAATTTATCATTTTTTTTAGGAACGTACTTTGCAACACACTCTATTGATGACCAGATCATTTCTTGTTTTACGGCATGTTCCGGACATTATAAGTCGATGCAAATTACAGGAAATTTAAAACTAGTGCCAGTGCTTGGCAGATATCTTTGAATGAATTTTCCACCAGGACAATCATTGAAATGTGAATTGTGAGATGTGGCCCAATCTGACTGTCATTTTGGATAATGTACAAATAAGACCTTGTACAACACATTGAACAGAAACAACCATAGAGTTGTATCCATCTTGAGAATTCTAACTCGCACAAATAATTTACTTATATATGATTTTAAAGTTCTTTTATATTTTGTGTGAAATTACTAGTACCTCTTTCTCTCGATTGTTTCTTTTTTCTGCTTTCTCCTTCCATCCCTTCTTTCTCGCTCTCTTTCCCTCTGCCGTTTTCTCTCTTTCTCTCCTTTCTCCTGTCCAATGTATCCTTTCTCCTGGTCCTGTCTCATTTTCCCTCCCTATCTTTTTTTCAAAGTCTCCCTTTACCCTGCCCACCCCTTCATTGTAAGTCCTTTGAGTTGTGAATTATAACTTGTTCTCCGGTTTCTACTGACCACTGATCATCAAAAACAAAATAATTATACTGGAAATACATTCAATTCTTTTTAAATGTTCCAGAATGTTCAGATGCCATAAATTTTGTAGATCGCAAGGCCAAAATCAGTGCCTCCGGGAAAGCTAATAGAACCAAGTATGGTTCCATTATCCTTGAAATTGATATAAATATATATGGCCGGTAGCTTTGTAATTATTATGACATGTACTGCAGCGATATACGTGATAATATCCAAAATGCTTATTTTTGTATAAAAAAAACTGATAAGCAATAGGTGAATATAGTTTTTACCCTGAAGTATTTCAGTAATACATGTAATATAATAATTTATACTTCTTCATGGCTGCAGCAGTGAACCAAATTCCTATGTTTTAACAAAATCGTATGCTTGTTGTTATTTTTGTTCACAAATGCAGTAGAACTCCAAGACAAGCAGTAGAAATACGGAAGAAATAGCAGTAGAAATCATGTTCTTGAATGACAACAATACCTCTGGGACAGAGAGAAAACAAAATGATAACAAGATTTTTTTCGCATTCTAAATCAGAGTAAATCCTAGGCAGAATTGTTTTATCCTTGCTTCTATATGTTTATTTTCTCTGATCTCTTAAAAAACGTAATAATATAAGACAAAAAAAGGCATTTATAGGAAACTACAAAGGAACTTAAGAACTGATGAAATCCCGATTCCCGGTGGATTTATTTCCCGAAAAATCGGGCTTAAATTATTTATTTCCCAAATTCCGAGCTTAAAAACATCCAAGCCCGGTTCTTGTAAAGGTCCCCACCCTCAGTTATTTAAACAAAATGCTTTTTGATGTTTCAATGCATTCCCCTGGACATTGGGGTCAAGAACTGTTCTAGGCTTGGAAACCACTGGGTGACCCACTTGGTGAACTTCATGTGTGCATGTCCGAAGGGATACATGTTCAGTAGATGCTACTGACCGTACTAAAAATTGTTAGCAAAATATGTTTTAAAAGGCCAACCCAATTTGTCAACAGCTCGTACATATAATCATATACTCTTCCATAGGTTTTGCAATTTTCTGATTGTTAGAATTTTCGTACATTGTCCCTATAATTGACTTCCGATGTTCAAAACAAACACGCAACCTCAAATACTAAGTATATGAATAAGGATACTGAGATACTAGTAATACTTTTTATACGACCGCAAAAATTTTGCGGTCGTATTATGTTATGGCGCAGTCGTCGACGTCGGCGTCTGTGGCCAGCATAACTTTGCTTCTAGTGGACGGATCATCTTCAAATTTCAGTATGTGGTTTCTTGGCATAATGGCTATCCCGGGTTTTAATTTCGGGTTTATGGCCCCACCCGTTTTAGAAAAAGGGGCCAAAAAGGGGTAAAATTGGGTATTTTTGTGTCTGTGGACAGCATAACTTGGTTCCAGTGAACAGATCATTTTCAAATTTTAGTATGATGTTTCTTGGCACATGCTTTAGCCCGGGCTATAATTTTATGTTCCTGGTCCCGCCCGTTTTAGAAAAAGGGGCCAAAAGGGGTTAAATTGGTTGTTTTCACATTTTTGACTGTAGAATCTTTATAATTTATCGGATTTTGATGGGGTTTCTTTCAGTAAACTCCTTAGAAAATTTCCAATCTGGAATATGCTAACGGATTTCACGTGGAATGTACCGTTCACGAGATAACTGGGGCCCAAAAGGGTCGAATTTCAAAAATTTAATTTTTTTATTTTAGTCCGATTTTGATGCAATTTTTTCCAAAGGATTCCTAATGATAAATTGTCGATGCACTCTACTATTAGATTTTTGGCAACTTGTTTCCATACCCAGCTATGAGGGGCCGAAGGGGGCCAAAATCGTAAATTTACAGATAACCAAAAAATTTTTTCATCGGATTTCGGTGGGATTTTTTTCTTTGGATTCCTCTTGATGTAAGCTTTCAGTACTATGTCAACGGATTTGCCGTAGTTCTTACCGTTTCCGAGCTATGAGGGGCTGAAGGGGCCAAAATTGTAAATTTACAGATAACCTGAAATTTTTATTTTTCGTCGGATGTCGATGGAATTTTTTTCTTTGGATTCCTCTTGATGTAAGCTTTCAGTAGCATGTCAACAGGTTTTGGCGTAGCTGTTACCGTTTCGGAGCTATGAGGGGCTGAAAGGGGCCAAAATTGTAAAGTTACAGATAACCTAAAATTTTTATTTTTCATCGAATTTCTATGGGATTTTATTCTTTGATTCCTCTTTATGTAAGCTTTCAGTTATATGTCAGCGGATTTGGGGTAGCTCTTACCGTTTCCGAGCTATGAGGGGCCGAAGGGGGCCAAAATCGTAAATTTACAGATAACATAAAAAATTTATTTTTCGTCGGATTTCGATGGGATTTTTTTCTTTGGATTCTACTTGATGTAAGCTTTCAGTAGTATTTCAACGGATTTGACGTAGCTCTTGCTGTTCCCGAGCTATGACGGGCCGAAGGGGCCCAAAATCGTAAATTTACAGATTACCTTAAATTTTTACTTTTCATCGCATTTCGATGGGATTTTTTTCTTTTGATTCCTCTTGATATAAGCTTTCAGCATTATGTCAATGGATTGGGCGTAGCTCTTACCGTTTCTGAGCTATAGAGGGTCAAAGAGGAATCATAAGGAGTCATAAGGGCTAATTTTTATTTTCTCTAGTTTTTTTTTGTAACTTTTTTTATTTTTTTCAAGAAACATGTGACATCAGACATTAGACAAAACACATATTCTATAGTGATAGTACTAGATATACATATATATAATCAACAAATAACCTATTTGAAATTACAAAATTTTTCTTTTCCTTCTATTTTTTAGGACAAAACTGCTTCTAGAAGTTGCCATTTTCTTTTAATCATATCTTTTTGTGCAGGGGATACAAAACAAGATGAATGTTTTTCTATATTTACCCAATATTTCAAGTATTCTATTCCTCCATAAATGGACAGAATAGTATTTTTACATCTACATTTATAAATATAGTATTTAAAAGCATCAAAATATTATTTATGGTTTTGCTTTCTAAAGTTTCATCCAAAACTCCAAAAATAATTTCTGCAGCCGAAAATGGTATAATAATATTTTCTCTAGTTTGTGTCCAGCTAATTACTTGGTCAATCTCCTTATTGCGTCCATCTAATTATTGTGTCAAGCTCTTTCCTATGTCCATACTCACTTTAAATTACACTTTTTCAAATTTCAGTGGACGACATGCTGCGGTCGTATCATGCTGCGCTCAATCTCGTATTCTTAGTACATAGCATATCTTATACAAAAGACATTTCTGTTTGTACTAATTAATGACGCTTTACGATCATCAAAAAAAAAAAAACAATAAGAAAAATCATGTTATATGCCGTATACATGTTGTACAAAAATGACCCTCTTTAATACCCTCTTTAACTGCAATACATTATTGATTTACGGACTCCCCACAAGGTGATTGTCCATTATTTATTTTTGAGAAATTACTTCGTATTAAAATTTCCAGTAAACTGTGAATCAACAACATATCAAGGACATGGTATCAATATCTGCGAGTGAAAGGCGATTTCAGAATAATTGTGAAATGAAGGTAGTTGACTCAGTTTCAAAGTTCAAGCCAAAACTCTACGGTTAGGACATGCGGACTTGAAATGATGTAGGACTAGTCCACATACAGAATGCAAAACCCTTCTTCATAAGGCATACATGTGTATTCCGCTTAAACCTGTGCTAGGGACCGTAATGAACTTACTATGAGGAAAGAGTGTTTGCTCCGTTTGTTGAAGGCCTCGTGGTTACTTCAAGATGAAGAACAACAATGAAAGCATTGGTCCATTTGGTTAAAGATTGTGTCCCATGAACATTTACTCCATATCCCTTTTTTTTGTTTATGTGAGAAAAAAGAGGTGTATTTTGTTCTCGTATGTATGTAGGCCATTTTTTTCTCAAAATTTGTTCAAATTTTGTCGAAAATAATATTAGGTAATCTCTGGTGTGTTCTTTTGAGGAAAAAAATCAATAGATTACACACTTGTATATTTTCTGACATATCAGCACTCGAAATATTGCTGTAAATATCTCTTGTGTTCATATAAGCCACTAAACAGTGTTTGGGAAGATGGTAATATTCGGAGAACACTGAGAACCAAGACCAATTTTTTGTTGCGAGTGTGTAAAATTTTGCCCTTCCAAATGGCTGTTCATTTATTTTGGTTCTGGCGGTGCTATATAAAGAATTTAACAAAAACCTTCAAAAATTGTAAAAATTGCATTCAAGTGGCGTGTGAATCTTTCATCTTCAAGAATGAAAATGAATATGAATATTTATTTTGTTATGATAGTGTACAATGGATGGCCCTCTAAAACAGTTTTGGAGAAATTGCATTCAAGTGGCGTGTGAATATTTCATCTTCAAGAATGAAAATGAATATGAATAATTATTTTGTTATAATAGTGTACAATGGATGGCCTTCTAAAACAGTTTTGGAGAAGATTTGATGCATTTGCAAAATCGGTTAGATGAAGGAAATAAATCCACGGGAAACTCACCATTCCTCTTTTATCAATAAGAAAGTAATAAATTGACCTTGAAGTTAAAGGTCACGGGTCATCACCTATGGTTAGTGCTAAACACTTTTTCTTCAAATTAAGTATCCATCAGCTAAATATTAAATTCTTACTCAAAAGACAAAAGTAATACTAGCCCGGACATGATTTCTTATGGGCAGACAGGCACTTCAGTGTAGGGACGGATCGCTAAAGGGAGCCCCCAATGACAGGCTCTTATTTTAATTATTGATATGTGTTAATGTATTTGATTATAATACATGCTTTAAACATTTTCAACCAGCAATGGTATGACTTTGATATTCTTAATCGCTCAAAATGTCGAAATTTACTAATTTTGATATTGCGTTGCTAAGGACCTAACCAGTTGCCATGGGAACCATTACATCATAGACAGTTTTAAAATCTGGCAGTTTTGTTGTTCTCAACATCCAGAGTTTATACACACGTAAGAATCACAGGGATATATTTAAAAAATACCTTGTATGCATATTTTACAGTTATATTACAATACATAGATTGTTGTTAGTATATGGTTGCTAGGCAACGCCAATGATGCATGAAACTTATAAATGTTTGCATTTTTGAAATATAATAGACATTGCCTATCAGATATATCGATATGAAGATATTCTGTGAAGGGGCAGAAAACAGCCCTTATCATACCTTGTCCTTTGCGGATATTGTCTTTGGCCTTATTTGTCCATCTGTCTCGCCCTCTGTGCGTCCGTCCATCCGTCTCACTAGAGATGCAAAACTCCTCCCACAATTTTGTCTTGCCTGCAACGATTAGTCGCGGAATTACGTTGTCAGGGTCTGCGACATCAACAATCAGGTTAACCCTAGGGCTAAGTTTTTTTATACGGCCAAAAAAAAATTTTGAGTTCGTTGTCGGCTTGTCGTCTGCAGACACTTTTGTTTTTATGCCCCGCCTACGATAGTAGGGGGCATATAGTGATCGGGTCTGTCCGTCGTATATTCATCCGTCCGTCCCAAGTCAGGTTTACCCTCATGTTTAAGTTTTTTTCTGTGAATGATGTATGCTATAGTAATGAAACTTTTTTTGTAACTTTTTATTTTTTCAAATATTCACTAATCACACAAGAGTGTATAAATTTACATTGCATAAATATTTGCATATAATGGAACACTTAAAGAGAGGAAGAAAGAGAAAAGAAATTACAAAGTATGCCCTATTTGTACAACACATCTTATAAAAAGGAAAGCTTTACAGTCTTTAAGTTAAGAAAGAAATAACACGAAAGAAGACAGGTAGCTATGGTCCATATAAGAGTAACTATAAAATTATCTAATATGTACATATGATGTATGGCATACAATCCTATAATAATCAGTATAACAGTAAAGGTTTAACATAACATCAGTCACTGTCCAATATACTGTGCACAAAGAAAAAAAAAACTACAAACCATATTATTTATAACTTATATGCCATGTCTATCAAGTACATTACTAAAAGCGGACCACTTATTTTCAATTCTTGTTTTAACTGCAGGTGGCTTTTGAAATGATGCGGACAGTTTCTCAATTTTGTATGCAATTTTCAATTTATTTATTGCACCTTCTAGGGTTGGTATTTGATTTATAAATGTACAGCTATATATGTAGTATTTAACTATTACAAAAAACATATTAAGAGATACTTGATCAATGTCTAAACCTAAAATTACATTTTTTCCTGACCATGCTGACAGGGGATATTTAGATCACAACTGTTATGCAGAGTTTCAGCCAAGTTTAGCCACAATGTTTTAACCAAGGAGCAATCCCAAAATAAATGAATAATAGTCTCTTTAGTCTCTTGCAAAAGCTGCTTAGGTCTGTTTCCTTAATCTTAAATTTAAACAACCTTGAATTTGTACTTAAACTATGATTTAATATTTTATACTGAAAAACAATATATTTGTTGTTTTTGTACACTTAAAAAGTGACATATAGATTTGTTCCCAGGAGTCTATAGTTTGGTTCAAACCTTCATTCCATTTCAATTGCTGATCCAAAGGATTTTCTGCATACAAATCAATGAATTTGCTATAGAAAAATTGACTGTTTTTGGTTTTTTTTCCTTAAAAAATCTAGATTGACTGATGATATTGTTTCTAATTTCTGGACATTTTGCACCTTTTCTTTCCAACATACTGGAATCATGTGCATTATTCCATAAAATTGAACAAAATCAATGTTTATGTCATGTAATCGACTAAACTCTGCATAATTGTAGAAGGTGTTATGTTCGTTGATGAGGTCATTTATAAAGAATATACCTGAATTACACCATTTATCATAAAAAAAAACTGTGTTTTTGGCCTATTTTAAGGTTTTTGTTGAACCATAAGGATTGGCTCAAAATTTCCTCCCCTGTTTCTGCATTTTCAGAGCATAATTTACTCCAATTATTAGTTATCTCTTCAGAAAACGTTAAATTTATTTCCAATTGATCTGATACCTAGAGGATTCATGAGCAGAATTTTTTCTGCTCCATATTTATTGAACTGATCAACAATAAGAGTTTTCCATGGTGATTGGTGGAGTGGATCCAGTAATTTATTTAACCACGTCATCTTAAGTGAATAGCAAAAAGACTTGACGTGAGGCATTTTTAGACCCCCATTTTCATATTTGTTAATCAATATGTTTCCCTTTATTTTATCTGGTTTGTTGTCCCATAAGAATCTAAACAACATTGTTTGTATTTGGTTAAACATTTTTTCGGGGGGATTTGGTAAAACTGTTAATGACTGGATCAATATGGGTAAAGCTAGTGTTTTGATTACTGTTATTTTCCCAATTTATGACAAGTCTCTATAAAACCATGAGCCCAATAAAGCTTGTATTTTAACTATTTTTTCTTCAAAATTTACTACTGTTTTATCTTCACGAAACACGAACGCCACGATTGGATTGGATATCTTTGTAAAGTATCTCTATCCATTTACAAAAAATTGGTCCAAATCCCAGAAAATTAAGAGTTTTTAGTATGAAAGACTATCAATAGAATCAAAAGCTTTTTCGAAATCTAATAAAACAAGGAGACCAGGAATTTGTTCCTCTTCCATTTTTTTCTAATAAATCAAACACTAGTCTTGTGCACTCTCCAATATATCTACCCTTTATGAAACCTTGTTGGGTTTCACTAATGACATTATGTAAGAAGGGTTTTATTCTATTTGCAAGTGCTGCTGAGGCAATTTTCATGTCAACATTGAGCAGTGTTATTTGTCTCCAATTTTTAGCTTACCTGGCCTAAAAGGCCATGTGAGCTTTTGCCAACACTTTGCGTCCGTCGTCCGTCAACAATTTCAAAAATCTTCTCCTCTGAAACTGCTGAGCTAATTGTAACCAAACTTGGCCTGAAGCATTACCAGGGTATGCAGTTTCAAAATTGTGTTCGATTAGCCCGAAGACCAAACAACATGGCTGCTGTTACTAAAAATAGAACATAGGGATAAATTGCTGTTTTTGCAAATAACTCAAAAACCGTTACAGATATCAAAAATCTGACAGGAGGTAAAAATTATCAGCATAGCAAGATCAACCTGCCCTGCAATTTTGACGAAAATCGGAAAACCCGTCTTGGAGTTACTGCCCTTTTTCCGTAAATTTTTCAAAATTTGTGCTTTTTTTTATTTCAAAAAGTGTAACAGATAGAGATCAAGTGTATATTGCAGAAAGGTTCAGCATATGAAGATCACAAACCCTGAAATTTTGAAGAAAATCCAAAAACCCTTGTAGGAGTTATTGCCCTTTTTTGACGGAATTTTCAAAATTTTCATATTTTTCGTCTTTATTTCCAAATCTATAGAAGATGAAGGCTAAAATGTTTGCCATGCTGTTTGGATTTCAAAACTGGTGTTTAAAATTGTTTGTTGAACGCCATTTTCAAAATGGCTGCCAAAAAAAGGCGGGAAAATTCAACATTGTTTGATTTCTATGAAATTTGGTTTCCAATTAGATATTGATGTAGCGACTTCAAGACCGGTGTTGAAAAGTGTTCGTTGACTGCCATTTTCAAAATGGCCGCCAAAAAAGGCGGGAAAATCCAACATTGTCTGATTTCAATGAAATTTGGTTTCCAAATTGGAATTGATGTTGTAACTTCAAAACCGACGTTAAAAATTATTCGTTGACCGCCATTTCAAAAATGGCTGCCAAAAAAGGCTGGAAAATTCAACATTGTCTGATTTCAATGAAAGTTTGTTTCAAAATAGATATTGATGTTGCGACTTCAAAACTGGATTTGAAAATTTCTGTTGACTGCCATTTGCAAAATGGTTGCTGAAAAAGGCGGGAAAATTCAACATTGTCCGAATTGCATGAGAGTTAGTTTCAAAATAGATATTTATGTTGCGACTTCAAAACTGGATTTGAAAATTGTTTGTTGAACGCCATTTTCAAAATGGCCGCCAAAAAAAGCGGTAAACTTCAACATTGTTTGATTTCTATGAAATTTGGTTTCCAAATAGATACTGATGTAGCGACTTCAAAACCGGTGTTGAAAAGTGTTCGTTGCCTGCCATTTTCAAAATGGCAGCCAAAAAAGGCGGGAAATTCAACATTGTCCGATTTCAATAAAATTTGGTTTCCAAATAGATATTGATGCTGCAACTTCAAAACCGTTGTTGAAAAGTGTTCGTACTGCCATTTTAAAAATGGCCGCCAAAAAGGTGGGAAAATTAAACATTGTCCGATTTTAATGAAATTTTGTTTCAAAATAGATATTGATGTTGCAACTTCAAAACTAGATTTGAAAATTGTATGTTGACTGCCATTTTTAAAATGGTCGCCAAAAGAGGGAGGAAAAGTCAACGTTTTTCGATTTCAATGAAATTTGGTTTCCTAATAGTTGATGTCGCAAATTCAAAACTGATGATAAAATGTGTTTGCTTACAGCCATTTTTAGAATGGCTGCCAAAAAGGCGGGAAAATTCAACATTGTCCGATTTCAATGAAATTTGGTATCCAAGTGGATTTTGATGTTGCGACTTACAAACCGATATTGAAAATTGTTCGTTACATACATTAAACATATTTTATTGTATCAAATTATATACAATTGGATTGGACACAAGTTATGTCAACTTACAAAGGTCCTCTGCATACAATTAAATATACAAAATTACACATACGTCAGCAAATACAAATTGTAAGACAATTAATATAATAAACAGCAGAAATTAATCACATGGTATATCAGTACACAGGCATCGTATACAAAAAAGAAAAAAAACGAAAAGAGAAAAAAAGAAAAGAAGAAGGTAGAAAGGGAACAATATTTTAAAAAGAAGAGAAAAGAAAAGACATGTGATCAGAAAATTAAATAAATCGTTTAGTTTGTTTTATATAGCGCTGAAATGATTTGAAATTTTTTTCATTGGTTTGATCGAGGCAGCTCGTATAGTTACGGGATTGCCCAAATATGCTAGTATCGAATCACTATATTTTGAAACAGGATTGGAATCCCTTCAATCAAGACGTTACAAAAGAAAACTTTCTATGCTATATAATATTAAAAACGATAATTGTCCAGTGTATTTACATGATTGTTCGTTGACTGCCGCTATCAAAATGGCCACCATAAAAGGCGGGAAAATTCAACATTGTCTGATTTCAAGGAAATTTGGTTTCCAAACAGATATTGATGTTGGGACTTCAAAAACGGATTGGTGGTGTTCAAACTACCGTTTGAGGGACTGTAGTTCAACTGTATAGCTTACAATGTTAGCATTATTGTGGCAACTAAAAACCAGGTGTGTGATACAGGCTCCTGGGGGCCTCTGGTTTAAATAACATTTTGATTTTCCTTCTTTCGGAATGCAAGTAATTAGACCTTGTTGTTGACTGATTGAGAAATTTCCTTGTTCAAGACTATAATTAAAGGACCTAATAAGGAAAGTGTGGATATCATTCCAGAAAAACTTAGAAAATTCAGTTGAAAATGTGACTTCCTGTTTTTCATATTTTTTAGAGCGATTAAACATTCATTATAATTTAGTTCACCCTCTGCCAACGTTTTTCCATCATCTGACAATTTGGATAAGAAAGGGTTGTCAGAATCAAAGAAAAGATTTTCATGACTCTCATCCAGAATTTGGTTTGATGATGAATATAAGGTTTCATAAAAATTTTTCTGTTCATTTAGTATTTGAAATTGGTCCCTTATTTCATTTTCTTTATCATCTATGAGTTTCAGAATTATTTTTTCTTGGAAATGTCTTTTTTCTAAATTACAAAAATAATTTGTACATTTTTCCCCTTCGGCTTTCCATTTTGCTTTTTCTCTTATCATGATCCCTTGAACCCTCTTTTCCCAAAAAATTTTCAATTCATCTTCTCTCTTTTTGATATTTTCTTTTATTTCTTCTGATTGGTCTGGTATTTAGTTATTGAGTATGCTTCGTGTGCCTCTTTTAGCTTAAACTCTAATTTTTTTCCTCTGCAGAATTTTTAGTTCGCCTCAACGAAGTTGAGGAGGACTATTGGAGTACCCCCGCGTCCGCGTCTACGTCTGCGTCCGCATTTAGGTATATATCTTGGTAACTATGAAGGGTAGGATCATCAAACTTTGTATACAGATGCATCTTGGGCTATCTCACAGCATCCAAGAAAATTGGGCCTCTTTGACCTATATTTTCCGCTTGAATGACTTACATTCAAGTTTACGTCCGAGTTCAGATCTTAGTCACTATACATGGTAGGATCATCCCCTGCGAAAATGTCATGAGCAGTTCCAGAACTATTCATGAAATGTTCTTGGACAATAGTTCTTGAACTGTTCAAGAAAAGTTCATGAGAAGTTTGTGACTTAAATGAGAAAATTCATGAACTAACAACTGTTCTTGAAACAGTTCATGAATTTTAATTCATGTAAAGTTCATGAAAAGTTC
Source organism: Modiolus philippinarum (assembly GCA_002080025.1). Lineage (NCBI taxonomy): Eukaryota > Metazoa > Mollusca > Bivalvia > Mytilida > Modiolidae > Modiolus > Modiolus philippinarum. The sequence continues at coordinate 16,147 of MJUU01008627.1, read as the reverse complement.
AAAATACTATTTCTTGAACATTTCTTGAACAATTGTACTTGAACTGTTCAAGAAAAGTTGTTAGTTCATGAATTTTCTCATTTAATGTTCACGAACTTCTCATGAACTTTTCTTGAACAGTTCAAGAACTGTTGTCCAAGAACATTTCATGAATAGTTCATGAGAGGTAATGAACAGTTCAAAAGCTTTTGTTCTTGAATTACTCAAGAATTACGAGTTGATTTTGGGTTTGGGACATGTCTGACTGGGACATTTATCATCATATGACTCTGCCTGTACTGTAGTCATTGAAGAGATGTTTAATCATAAAAAATATAAAAAATATTTTAGAATTTTTAAAGTGTTTATGTCTTTTTGTTTTGGCATGGCTTTTACAAATCGGACATTACTTTACCATGCTCATGAATCAGTTTGGCTTTAAATTAGGCACACAATTTGAGGCCATACATTTTGATCCATACATTCAGACCATACAATTGGACAATACAACCTCTAGTCATGAAGTCATATTTTTCTCCTTTTGTCATCAACAGGGTCTTATTTTGGTCTTTTTGTAACATATATCTGGCGTCTTTTAAACATGATCCTGTATGAAAACATCATATACATGTTGGATACAGAGTGTTATGTTTTATTTATGTGTTTTATAACTTTGACATCTACAGTAAACTTTATTTACATTTATCTAGCTACATGTATGTGTCTTACCTTTTACTAGATTCATTTACTTTTAGAGGATTGGCAGATGAAATGTATTAACCTTTCCGAAAACTACATAGTGTTAACATGTTATTGAACATAGCACATAATAGTATCCACAAAGGAATACAAGCAAACCCGTTTTCTGCTGGCATCCATCATGTCCATTGTACATATT
>MJUU01008627.1:0-14186 GCA_002080025.1 Modiolus philippinarum | reverse complement strand
TGCGTTCCCATATTGATCTAGATCTTTGCTTCATTCCCAAAAAATTTCAAAATCATTATGCCCTAGTAATGTGCCAGAAATGATATTTCTATTCCATTAATTAAATTTTGAACATCAATGCACGAAAGTGAGGGAGGGCCGGCCCTTTTTTGGGATGTCGGGATTAGACGCTTTTTAAGCTTGAGATTTCGGGAAAAAAATTCAACGGTAATCGTGATTTCATCAGTTTTTTATTTTCTTTTAGTTCAGGATTGGTGTATTTAGAAAAAATAAAGAGGGGATTCCGGGATGTGACCCCCCTAGGCCCTCCGACTTCCACTCGTTGTCGTCTTGTCGATATGCAAAATGCCAAATAAAATCTAATTTGTGGCTTCCGTGGCGGACAGTCCTACGTAAATATTATGTACCGAATCAAAAACAATCTTCCTTTGTCCTTTTTACAAAAGATTCCATGAAACAGATCGAGTTCTGTGACGAAAAACTATTTTAAAAATGTGTCCGTCTGATCGAGTTCTGTGACGAAAAACTATTTTAAAAATGTGTCCGTCTGATCATCAATCCTCAATCTTGTGGCCTAATGGCACCAATTTTGACTTTCTGTGCGCCAAATCTGAATTCAACGATGTTGAGAAATGTTGGTGCTGATTGGACAAGCTGCAGCGATGGACCAATCATATTTATCGATACATGGGACATATTCGATGACTTGTTGTTTTTTTTTTATTAGACACACGATTTAAACAAACAAGACATTAATATTTCATAGATTTTTTATAATACAAATTGAATCATTGGTTAAAATTAATTTTCAAAAACATCTTATCTTTTCGTTGCATGCATTTTCCTGCACATGTCCAATGCATTTGACCTTCACCAAGTTACTTTCACTTTCGTTTTGACAATGACGATAATCTAATCTAGGTCCAGTTACAGTACGGAGTTATGAATGGTCCCAAAATAACGATTTGCTTATCTTCTAAGACTAGTGATCATCGCTAGCAGCTACACACAATGTAAACGGGTTCATAAAAAAGGTCCAGAAATCTATTTTTGGTACTATTATGATCTTTGACAACGAATAAAGAATGTCGAGATGCAGACTACTAAGTATTCAACACTAATTTTGGCGAGATCTCAGCAGCGTGAGGAGATGTGATCTTGCCTACCACTCTAAGATTTCATTTGTTACAGAAAATCACACTTCGGTGCTGTGATGTCAAATTCCGGCCAATCCCGCCTATTTCGGCATGAAAACATCCTAATCAAGCCGTGATGATGTGAGATCTGGGGTAACCTTGCATTAGAAGAAGTTCACGAAGTAACCAGTCTCAAAATAAAATCCTCAATCATTCCCTGAAAATTCATGGTCATCCCTTAAAATTTAAAAAGATAAGCTGGCTTTTTCAAATTTCAAAGTCCAATTTTACACCTTAATCTGTTGAAATGACTAACATTTTCTAAGTTCAGCTTTCCATGCTATGCTATGGAATTCCATGGAATTATTTAAGAGTTTATTTTCCATGACCCATGGAATTCCATGAAATTCTATGGAAATTTCTTCATTTTTCATGGAAAACACAGGCACCATGGAAAATCTAGAGATGGGCTGAGTTTCCAGAAATTTGGTTTTCTGCTCTCTAATTTATTGCAACCCTTCTTTAATCTCAATACTGCAGATTTTTTCAAGACTGCAGTTACGGAAAATTCATCCTTTATTCCAGAAAAAACAGTCTCAGAAATCACATCCTGTTCATGAATTCATTTCTTTTGTATTTTCATGAAATGTTCAAGGACATATATTGAAAAGATTCATGAACATCATGTTCATGAACTTGAACTGTTCATGAACTGTTCAAGGACATATATTGAAAAGATTAATGAACATCATGTTCATGAAATGTGATGATTTTGTTTTCTTGAACTATTCAAGAAATGTTCTTGAACAAGTTCTTGTATCAATCTTCATGAAGTCATTGAGATTGTTTTTTATGAACAGTTCAAGAATATTTCTTGAACAGTACATGTTCATGAAGTCTAGTGAGATTGTTTACATGAACAGTTCAGAACATTTCTTGAACAGGTTCATGAATTACAAGTTAATGAACTCAAGTGATATTTTTTCATGAACAGTTCAACATCTGTTCAAGAACAGGTCAAGCTGTTCAAGTACAGTTCATGTAGAGTTCATGACTTCGCAGGGGCTGTAACCTTGCATATGCATGCATCTCTGATGGTAGGTCAGCATCCAGGCAAAATTAGGTCACTTTGACCTATATTTTCCGCTTGAACGACTTACATTCAAGTTAACGTCCGAGTTCAGATCTAAGTCACTATACATGGTAGGATCATGTAACCTTGCATTTGCATGCATCTCTGATGGTAGGTCAGCATCCAGGCAAAATTAGGTCATGTTGACATATTTTCCGCTTGAACGACTTATATTCAATTTTATGTCTGAGTTTATATCTCAGTCACTATACATGGTAGGATCATGTAACCTTGCATATGCATGCATCTCTGATGGTAGGTCAGCATCCAGGTAAAATTAGGTCACTTTGACCTGTATTTTCCGCTTGAATGACTTACATTCAAGTTTACGTCCGACTTCAGATCTCAGATACTATACATGGTAGGATCTTGTAACCTTGCATATGCATGCAACTCTGATGGTAGGTCAGCATCCAGGCAACATTAGGTCACTTTGATCTATATTTTACGCTTGATTGATTTACATTCAAGTTTTTGGATGAGTTCAGATCTCAGTCACTATACATGGTAGGATCATTGAAACCTTACATATGCATACATCTTGGATGGTAGATCAGCATCCAGGCAAAAATTGGGTTACTCTGACAATGTGCCATAACGAGGCGAACTCTGTAATCGTTGATTACCTATGTTTTTTCTTTATGTATGACGAGTTCGATTTTTTTTGTCTGATCATGCATTTAAGAAGTTCCCAGAAAATATGTGGATTTAAGGATAATTCTAGTTCATTTAACGGGATGTTTTCATTTTATGTTTGACTATATTGAATAAACTGTTTCATTCGTACATTCTTTAATTTCTTGAATGTAGTCTTTATCATGTAAAATACTATTGTTGAATTTCCAAGTTCCCTTCCCTTTGATTTGGTCATTAAATTTAAAAGTCAGATATACTGGAGAGTTGTCTGACCTGTAACTAACACCTCTATCAGTTTTGTCTCCAAGATATTCTAAGTAACTGGATATTAAAAAATAATCAAGCCTACTTTGTTTTTGGTTGGGACCATGCCAGGTAAATCTTTTTATATCTGGATTTCTTAAACGCCAAATGTCTAAAAGGTCCATAGACTCTTTCATTTCTTTTATTTGAGAATTTACTTTTATGTTATTTTTGGACCTATAATTTATAGTGTCTAAATCGTAATTCTGAACTACATTCCAGTCTCCCACAATTATAATGGAAGAATTTTGAAAATTATTTATGTGATCCTGAATTTTTCGATAGAAATAGGGGGAATCATCATTAGGGCCATAAAGCGCAACTAATATTATACGATACTCATGAGTTGTCATATCAAGAATTATGTAATTACCATTTTCATCAATTTTTGTATCGTGAACTATATATTGGAATGTATTATTAAAAAGAATAGCTACACCTCTTGAATTGCTGGCATGAGAGCTGAAGTATGCTGTGTAACCTAGTAATGAAACTTTGTATAAATATTCATTAGGGTATAATTAAACAAAAGTCATAATAAAAATTTATCCATGCTACCAACTTCATGCTTCACTGATCATGGAAAAGGGGATATTATGAGGTTTACCCTTAGGTTGAAGTTTTTTTTCTGGGAAAGATATATTCTGTTATCATGAAACTTTGTTTAAATACACATTAGGGTATAATTAAACAAAAATCATAATAAAAAATTATCCATGCTACCAACGTCATGCTTTATTGATCATTGAAAAAAGGGGGGTTGTATGAGGTTTACCCTTAGGTTGAAGTTTTTTTCTGTGAAGGATGTGTGCTATTATCATGAAACTTTGTCTAAATGTACATTTGGGTATAATTAATCGAAAATCATATTAACAATTTGTCCTTGATACCAACTTCATGCTTCACTGATCATGGAAAAAAGGGGATAGTATGAGATGTAACCTCAGATTTAAGTTTCTTTTCTGTGACGGATGTATGCTTTTATTAGTAAACTTTGTTTAAATACACAATAGTAAATAAATAAACCAAAAACATAAACAAATATTTACCCATGCCACTAACTTCATGCTTCACGTATTACAGAAAAAGGGAGATAATTCAAGGTTTATCCATAGGTTTAAGTTTCTTTTCTGTGAAGGATCGACGTCTGCTATTATCATTAAAAACCCATTAAATTAAATACCCATAAGTTATAATTAAACAAAAATCATAATAAAAATATATCCATGCACCAACTTTATGCTTTTCTGATCATGAAATATAGCATTGTTTAAAATAGTTGTGAGGCGGGGCATTGTGTCCGTTAGACACATATTCTTGTTGGTCCATAACTTTAGATCTAGTTGTTCTAATACATTGTTCCTTGCCACAAAAGAAAGGATAGGACCTGTTTTGGTTATTATGCCCTTTCCGTTTATTAAAAAAGGACCAAAAAGGGTCAAATTGGATGTTTTCATATATTTGGTTGTAGAATATTTATTATTTATTGGATTTTGATGGGGTTTCTTTCAGTGTGCTCCTGCGAAAATTTCCTATCAGTATAATATGTCAACGGATTTCACGCTGCATGTACCGTTCATGAGATAAATGGGGCCCAAAAGGGACGAATATCAAAAACTTTATTTACTATTTTAAATCCGATTTTGATGCAGGGTTTTTTGCAATTAATTCCTTATGAAAAATTAACATGGTGCTCAACTATCAGACTTTTGATAATTCCTTTCCTTTCCAAGCTATGAGGGCTTAAACGGGGCAAAAATTGTAAATGTCCAGATTACCTTAAATTTTCATTTTTCATTGGATTTTGATGAGAATTTTTTCTTTGGATTCCTCTTGTTGTAATTCATCAAATTTAGCTGAGCTTGTACGGTTTCCGAGCCTTAAGGGGTCAAAAGGGCCAAAATTGCATTTATTTAAAGTATGTAAAATTTTCATTTTTATGCCCCCGCCCCTAGGTGGTCGGGGGCATTAAGGTTTACCCTGATCCGTACGTCCGTCCGTACGTCCATCTTTTTGGTTTCCGGATGATAGCTTGAGTTTCCTGCATCGGATCAAAACCAAACTTGGTCACATGCTTACTTATCACCCATCACAGAACCTTATCGATTTCCAGGTTGGTACCCCAAAGGTCAGGGTCACAGTTGCTAAAAATAGACTAAAATTTCAATAAAATTTTGGTTTCCGGATGATAACTTGAGTATACTACATAGGATCAAAACCAAACTTGGTTACATGCTTGCTGATCACCAAAGACAGAACCCTATCGATTTCCGGGTTAATACCCCAAAGGTCAAGGTCACAGTTGCTAAAAATAGACTAAAATTTCAATAAAATTTTGGTTTCCGGATGCTACATAGTATCAAAACCAAACTTGGTCACATGCTTACTTATCACCCAAGACAGAACCTTACCGATTTCCAGGTAAGTACCCCCAAGGTCAAGGTCATAGTTGCTAAAAATAGACTAAAATTTCAATAAAATTTTGGTTACCGGATGATAACTTGAGTATTCTGCATTGAATCAAAACCAAACTTGATCACATGCTTACTTATCACCCAGGACAGAACCTTATCGATTCCCAGGTTGGTACCCCCAAAGGTCAAGGTCATAGTTGCTAAAAATAGACTAAAATTTCAATAAAATTTTGGTTTCCGGATGATAACTTGAGTATACTACATAGGTATAGGCTAGAACCATAAAATATAGGCTAAAACGTGGAATGGCCGAAATAAATACTACTATGTTCTGTTGAACGTTTACTACAACTCTACTTCCGCCCAAGGCGACGTCACTGACGTAGCGACGTTACAATACAAAGTGCAAAGTAGCGGCATACAACTAAGCGTAAATAAAGTTCTATACTGTCTTCATGACATACTGGGGGCCGGAAAGAAGATGTACGAGTTAAAAATACTCAATTGTCTCTCAAATCAATAAAACTATTAACTGTTTATATATATACTGCACTTATACCTATCACTTAATCAAGTTAAAAGGCCATGTGTCCATTTGTGAATTTTCTCTTTTGCATGTTTAGCAGCTTCGCGTTGTGTTTTACGTTGTGTTGTCTAAAATGTCATCTTCGTCTCCGGTTTCGCTCATAATTCCTGTTTCACATTTAAGTTCAATCGGATATAGTTTTACAATGGGTCGTGAAGTTCTACCAGTGTTTGTTCTCACTATTGCAGCTCTGACATGTCCATCATTCCCGGTGATTAGTTCCTCGACCACTGATAGTTTCCATCCATTCCTAGGTTTGTCATCCTCAATGTGCACAACATCTCCAACACTAATTATACGTTTATTGTCACCAGTTATTCTGTGGAATTCTCGAAGTGACGTAAGGTATTCCATTTTCCATCGATTCCAAAAATGATCAATGATAAGTTTTTGTGTTTGTGCACGTTTACAAATATCAATTCTCCTACTGTTTTTGTTAATCTTTATTAAATCACTTTCGGGGTACGTTGTTCCATTGATTCGTCGTCCGTTAAGTAAATGAGCAGGCGTGAGTGGTTCTTCATCTTCAATCCTCGGAGAAACATATGTTAACGGTCGATCATTTATAATCGATTCAATCTCAATAAGAACGGTCTGAAGCATTTCCAAAGTCAAGTAAGATCGTTAAATCACTTTCGGGGTACGTTGTTCCAGTGATTCGTCGTCCGTAAAGTAAATGAGCAGGCGTGAGTGGTTCTTCATCTTCAATCCTCGGAGAAACATATGTTAACGGTCGATCATTTATAATCGATTCAATCTCAATAAGAACGGTCTGAAGCATTTCCAAAGTCAAGTAAGATCGTCCAAGAGTTTTCCGAAGACACGATTTTGTCACACCAATCAAACGCTCCCAAAATCCTCCATACCAGGGAGCACGTTTTGGGATAAATTGCCAAGAAGTACCAAATTTTGATAATTCCTTCTGGACACTTGTCGATTTTGTAAGTCTTTCTAACCTTTCCGGAGCAGCAATAAATGTTGATCCATTATCGGAAATCATTATGCGTGGAAGTGATTTTCGGCTAGAAAATCTTCGAAATGCTAGTAAGAATGATTCTTCGGTAAGATCAGGAACAATTTCGAGGTGTAAATAAACATATGTAGACTTTCTTTTCTTCTCCATTTTTCTCTTTAACACGCAATGTTCCAGTATAATCAACACCTGTAACCTTGAATGGCGGTGCTTCTGTAAGCCTGTTCTTAGGCAACGGCGGTGGGTCGGGAGCTTTGTAAGCCTTTCCTTCGTATTTCCTACATACAATACATTTACGTAGTATTTTCCTGACACATTGTCTGATACACGGAATCCAAAATGTTTGCCTTAGGTGAGTTACAATACTTAATAATCCCGAGTGTTTCAATTGCAAGTGCGCATCCATAATAATCAAGTTGGTCAATGAGTGATTTTTAGGCAATAGATAGGGAAATCTTGCCGATTCCTTCAAAGGCGCATTATGGATCCTCCCGGCACAACGAACAATCCCTCTAGAATTGAAACAAAGTCCCAACTGTTTCACTAAATTACTCCTCTTTTCTGAGTATGAGTTCAAGTTTTCAATTTTTGTTGAAAATTCCCTATATTGGCAATTGATAATCCATTCTTCCATAGCAATTTGCAATTCATCCTATGTCAAATTTCCAACAATTCTCTCTGATTTCGCAATTTTGCTGTTGTGAATAAATCTCAATACATATGCGGTTACACGAACTAGCTTCTGTAGCGTACTAAATCGTTGTTTATCTATGATTTTATCTATTCCTTTGAAATTCGCTGTATCGGTAATTTTCACTGCTTCTTATTCATTTTTGAGAACATCTGTATTGTTTAGCAAAGTTACGGTATTAGATGAATTTCAAACCGGCCATTTCTCCTTGTTGATTAACCATTCCGGTCCTTCAAACCATAATCTGTTGTTCACAAACTGATCTGCAGGTATACCTCGGGTTTGTAAGTCAGCTGGGTTGTCACTAGTTGGGCAATAGCGCCATTGTTCTACTTTAGTCAAGCATTTGATTTCATCTATACGATTCTTTACAAAGCGTTTCAGTTGTCTCTGTGTGTTGAGCCAGTGTATTACGATTTGGCTACCACTCCAAAATGTTGTGGTTCTTGGTTGCAAAGTTTCCATGATATGATTAGCCAAACGATCTCCTATCAACGCAGCCATTAATTCCAATTGAGGTAAGGTTAGTTGTTTCACTGGAGAAACACGATTTTTTTTGCCATAAGAATTGACGACTTGTTTTCATTTGTGATGTAAGCTACGGCTCCATATCCTGATAAACTAGAGTCCACAAAAACATGTAAGTCTGACCAAAGTACTGAAATATCGTCTTGAAGAGGTTCGTCCCATTCTACTTTGAGTTTCCGTAACTTTTGTATTAGAATTTTCGATCCCACTGTAACTGGTCCTAGAATACCAAGTGGGTCATAAATGCTTGACGATTGGCTGAGAATTTCCCTCTTTGTAATGTACTTCAATGTCGGATCGATCTTCGAGTTAGCAAAGCAGAGTTTGTCGGTATCTTTATTCCAGCGCAATCCCAGAACTTTAGTTTTCTCATCTTTGTCCAATACATTTTCCGAGCTTGCCAAGTCATTTAGTAGTTTGTTATTGGAAGCCCACGATCTCAAGTTGAATGCGGCTTTTGACATTAGCGATCTTGCTTCTTTGTAGAATTTAACTAATTCATCCTGACTTGCAAAACTAGACAAAATATTGTCAACGTACAAATCTTTTTTCATAGTTAACGAAGTCTCTGTGTTACATTGCTCAAGGTGTTTCAAAAGAGTGGCATTTAAGATGAAAGGACTACATGTGGCACCAAATAAAACTGCTTTGAAGCGATAAGTTATTAATTCACTATTTGGATCCTGTGGGTTGCTTAGCCATAAAAAGCGTGTAACATCTCTGTCTCCTTCATCCAGCTGAATGTGCAGAAATGCCTTTTCGATGTCCGTAGTCACTGCATGTTTATTAAGTCGGAAATTCCCCAAAAGCTTTGTAAGATCATCAGAAGTGATGGGTGGCGTAGACATTAAACAATCATTAAGACTTGCATGTTCAGACGACTGTCGGCAACTGCAGTCATAAACAATTCGTAATGGGGTTGTTATTGAATCCTTTTTTACAGCATGATGTGGGATGTAGTGGATTTTAGCTGCATTGTCGTTATTTACTCTCTCGATAAATCCCTTTGTTTCCTGTTCTTCGATAATCTTGCCGTAAGTTTCAAGCTTTTTTATACGACCGCAAAAATTTTGCGGTCGTATTATGGTATGGCGCAGTCGTCGGCGTCTGTGGCCAGCATAACTTTGTTTCTAGTGGATGGATCATCTTCAAATTTCAGTATGTGGTTTCTTGGCATAATTGCTATCCCGGGTTTTAATTTCGGGTTTATGGCCCACCCGTTTCAGAAAAAGGGGCCAAAAAGGGGTAAAATTGGGTATTTTTGTGTCTGTGGACAGCATAACTTTGTTTCCAGTGAGCAGATCATTTTCAAATTTTAGTATGATGTTTCTTGGCACATGCTTTAGCCCGGGCTATAATTTTATGTTCCTGGCCCCGCCCGTTTTAGAAAAAGGGGCCAAAACGGGTTAAATTGGTTGTTTTCACATATTTGACTGTAGAATCTTTATTATTTATCGGATTTTGATGGGGTTTCTTTCATTAAACTTCTTAGAAAATTTCCAATCTGAAGTATGCCAACGAATATCACGTGGCATGTGCCGTTCACGAGATAAATGGGCCCAAAAGGGGCGAATTTCAAAAATTTCATTTTTTTATTTTTAGTCAGATTTTGATGCAATTTTTTCCAAAGGATTCCTAATGAAAAATTATCGCAGAGCTCTACTATTAGATTTTTGGTAACTTGTTTCCTTACCCAGCTATGAGGGGCCGAAGGGGGCCAAAATCGTAAATTTACAGATAACCATAAAATTTTATTTTTCGTCGGATGTCAATGGGATTTTTTTCTTTGGATTCCTCTTGATGTAAGCTTTCAGTAGTATGTCAACGGATTTGGCGTAGCTGTTAGCGTTTCGGAGCTATTAGGGGCTGAAAGGGGCCAAAATTGTAAAGTTACAGATAACCTAAAATTTTTATTTTTCATCGAATTTCGATGGGATTTTATTCTTTGATTACTCTTTATGTAAGCTTTCAGTTATATTTCAGCAGATTTGGCGTAGCTCTTACCGTTTCCGAGCTATGAGTTGCCGAAGGGGGCCAAATCGTAAATTTACAGATAACCTAAAAATTTTATTTTTCGTCGGATTTCGATAGGATTTTTTTCTTTGGATTCTACTTGATGTAAGCTTTCGGTAGTATTTCAACGGATTTGACGTAGCTCTTGCCGTTCCCGAGCTATGAGGGGCCGAAGGGGGCAAAATCGTAAATTTACAGATTACCTTAAATTTTTATTTTTCATCGCATTTCGATGGGATTTTTTACTTTTGATTCCTCTTGATATAAGCTTTCAGCGTCATGTCGATGGATTGGGCGTAGCTCTTACCGTTTCTGAGCTATAGAGGGTCAAAGAGGAATCATAAGGAGTCATAAGGGCTAATTTTTATTTTCCCTAGTTTGTGTCCAGCTAATTACTTGGTCAATCTCCTTATTGCGTCCATCTAATTATTGTGTCAAGCTCTTTCCTATGTCCATACTCACTTTAAATTACACTTTTTCAAATTTCAGTGGACGACATGCTGCGGTCGTATCACGCTGCGCTCGGCGTAGCCCTTTATTTGGTCTTTGGCGAGTCTCTTAATCTGGCTTTAGCACCTGTGTAGTTTGTCGGCAAATCGTCGTGGTCTTCTTTCCATGGTAACTGAGAGCAATAATGTCCGTTTTCAAATCTAACTGAATTATCTTGATATTTGCGCAAGTATTCCATTTCATCGTCATTTTCCTGCTTACCAGAAATTCCTATAGATTCTAATTTCCAAAAATCAGCGATACTGTCATCCAGGCGGCGAGGTGCCATGATGTTCAAGTATACGGTTGAGCTTGAAGCGGGTGGTCTCGAATTATACACCGGTCCTGATAACAAGTATCCTAATTTTGAGCTGACTGCGGTCGGACCATCTCCTCTAATTATCTTGTCGCCAACTATTTTCCAATAAAAATTAGCTCCAATGAGCAAAGAAATTTCAAACTTACTCTCATTGTTCAGCGGGTGTGCTAATTTGAGTCCTCTTAAATACGGTAACGAAGTTATGCTCTTTGTCATCAAATTCTGCATAGGTACGGCTATGTCCGGAACAACTAATGCCTCTATCGGAATATCTTTTCCTGCTTCAGTTTTCAACATAACGGTTACTAAGTTCAGGTATCTCATATTTTTTGACGTGTCCCCAAACGCTGATAATTGTGTGTTTCCTTTCTAGTGCTCTTAATGTTCAATTCTTGTGCTAGTTTCTCAGATATAAAAGTACGTTGTTCGCCCTTATCAAGTAGTATATGCTGTTATAGGTAATTTAATGTTGTAAATATTCTATAATGCATTTTATTCATTGTTTCTAATTTGTACGGAATTAATATTATGTAATTTGTTTGGCCTAGTTATGTAACTTGTTTACAATAAACAAGGGTCAAGGTTATTTCACCTTAGAACATATAGAAATTTCTAGAATTTAAATTTAATATTTAACACATAGAATTTTCTAGAGGTTTTCCTTACATAATCATTCTAGTCATGTTATTGTCAGTTGATTAGAATGTTCTAGTTATATCTTGTGGATAGATTTTTCTAGAAATAATAAATGTATTTATATGAGGTAGCTGAAAAGGGTTAAGGCAGTCAGTTTAATAAGTTTATACAGGATTAATTAGTTTATACAGGATTATCACGCACATCTTTCGTATTGGAAATCGACATCAATTATTGTGAATCTATTATCAACTATTTAGTGAGGATTATAAGGAATATTCTATTGGACATTTATTGGTGGAATTAAGTGAACTATTCGTTTGGATTATTACTTGGACTTCATTATTGTCAGATAAGTTATGTATTGTATTTAATTTGTAAAATAATTATTTTTCGTCTGATTAAAAGTTAATTTGAGCCAATTTTGTTTTTCATTATTGCTGGCAATTAATTGGTCATTTCTACCACATAACAGAAATTGGGGGCTATCGTCCGGGATCTTCGAAATTGTTTAGAAAAGAAATTATTATATTTTTGTTTAATAGAAGATTTTTAAAAGTCAGCAATAATTTTTTACAAGATGTCATTTGATCCAGAACAATTCTTGTCTACGTGTCAGGTGGAGAATTTTGAGAAGCTAAAAAAGGGATGAGTTGATTATTTTGGGAAAACATTTGAAATTAAACATTAAATCTGGAATGAGAAAATTTGAAATTAAAAATGTGATCGCAAATTATTTGGTTGAAGAAGATTATTTTGATAAATCTGTTTTGGAGACTTATGGCACTCAAACAACTGATTTGGAAATTAAAAAATTAGAAATTCAGAAAGAATTAGAAATTAGAAAATTAGAATTAGAAAGAGAGCAAAGGAAATTAGAATTAGAAAGAGAAAGAGAAGAAAAGGAAAGAGAAAGACAAGAAAGAAAATTAAAATTACAAATTGAACAACAGGAAAAAGAAAAAGAAGGAGAGATTAATTTTCAATTAGAAATAAAAAAATTGGAATTAGCTGAAAAGAATCAGCACTTTTCTCAGAATTCTCAGACATTTGACGTTGCTAAAAACATCAGGTTGGTCCCTCCTTTTCAAGAAAAGGATGTTGACAAATATTTTCTGCATTTTGAGAAAATAGCTGAAAATCTAAAGTGGCCGAAACATAATTGGTCAATGTTATTACAGAGTGTGTTAATTGGTAAAGCCAGGGAAATTTACACTCAGTTGTCAGTAGAACAGGCTTCAGATTATGACACTGTAAAAGAGTTAATTCTTAAAGCCTATGAACTGGTCCCTGAAGCTTACCACCAAAAATTTAGGAATGCAGAAAAACAGAGTGACCAAACCTATGTAGAGTTTGCTAGAACAAAAGAGCAACTATCGTTGGTGTTCATCAAAGAAAATAAATAACAATCATGAGAAATTACGCCAGTTAGTTTTAATTGAAGAGTTTAAAAGATGTATTAGTACTGACATTAAAACTTTTATTGATGAACAGAAAGCTGAAACTTTGGAAATTGCTGCACGTTTAGCTGATGATTTTTCACTTACACATAAAAACAATTTTTTAATAAACCACAGAAATTTTTCAGAAATAACAATTCCACAAATTGTTCACCCAAACCTTCAAATGATGTAAAAAGTAGGCAACGTCCAGTAAATAGCTCGTCCAAGTCCTATCCTCCCTCCCAGTCACAGAGACCATTCAAGTCGATTTCCTGTAATTATTGTAAGAAGGAAGACCATTTGATATTTGACTGTTATAGGTTAAAGCAAAGGAAGGAAATTGAAGTTAAACCCAGTGGTTTTGTTGAGTCGTCACAACGTTTGCCTCATTTTGATACAGATGTGCATAGTTCTTTTTGGTGAAGTCTGTTTCTGATCCTGTTAGTAAGGTCGAGGTCAAATCCCCATCTAGTTCCATTATGGAGATTTTTGAACCATTTATTAGTGATGGTTTTGTGTCGCTTTCGAGTGATTTTTGTAATTCTACCTCTATTCGAATTCTAAGAGATACTGGAGCCTCTCAGTCTCTTTTGTTGGCGGAACCCTGCCGTTTGATGATGTTTTTAGTACTGGTAGTAATGTTCTTATTAAAGGGGTAGATTCTAGTGGTTATACTGCTATTCCTCTCCATAATGTTTATTTGTCTTCGGATATTGTTTCTGGACCTGTGACCTTAGGTATCAAGTCATCATTGCCCTTTGAAGGTGTTCAACTTCTTCTTGGTAATGATTTAGCTGGGGATAAAGTTCAAAGAAATCCTATTATGACAGACAAACCTCTTTTTGATCAAGTTCCTGATTCTGCTGAACAGGAGTTTTCTGGGTTGTA
>MJUU01008625.1:11787-39595 GCA_002080025.1 Modiolus philippinarum | reverse complement strand
GTCGATCGGGGTAAAATATTCGCCATAAAATGCCAGCCCGTGGTAAAAATAATATAAATATGACTACTGTTAATTATTTCTTAAACATCTCATAATTATGAGATACCATGGAATAATCATGAAATAACTAGTCATAATTATGACATAATTATCTAATACTTATGAGATATTATCTCATAATTGCGAGATATAATCTCATAGTAACGATATAATACCATGATAATTTTAAGATGCTATCTCACAATTATGAGATTTTATCTCATAAATGAGATTTATCTTATAATATTGAGATTCTGTCTCATAGTTATGGGGCCTGGGTGGCCGAGTGGTTAAGGTAGTTCTACTACCTATACAATCACTGTAGTCTATCACCACTGCGGTGTGAGTTTGCGCCCCACTTTGTACAAAAAGGGTATAATCGACTTACAATTTTTAGTGATAAGATATGTCAGTTACCTGTCCAAGGTCAGTGGTTCTCTCCGGGCACTCCGGCTTCCTTCATCACCAGAACTGACCGTCATAAAATAGCTGAAAACTATTAAAAGTGACTTTAAATAGAAAAAATGAAAGGATAAGAGTGAATGTGCATGTGACAAAAACGCTCATGATACATAGAAAAAACTCCTGTTTATCAAGGACAGGGCTTACAAATCAATCAATCATACTGCTAGTGCTTTAGTTTTGTGGCGTTCTTGTTCATTTTTGTTTAATATTTGTCATTGTCATACTGTCTCAATTCGTGTTGCTGTGAATTGCAGTGATTTTGGATTTATGATTTTAGAATTTCCCCTTTCCTCGTTCTTGCTTCGGTATTCGTTTGCCGATATATCTCATAATAATGAGACACGATTCCTAATTATGAGATATTATCTCATAACTATGAGTTAATAAGTCATATTTATGAGATATTATCTCATAATTATGAAATAATTATCTCGAAATTATGAGATAAATATCTCATAAAAAGACCTATTAACTCATAATTATGAGATAGATAACATTTCATAATTATGTGGTAATTATCTCGTTACAATGTGATGATGTCTCGTAATTATGAGATTATATCTCATAGTGACGATTTCTTTTATTTGGCTAATACTCTTCTATAGTTCTGCGGATACTTTCGGTATTAATACATACACACGCACATTGCAGCAGGCATCACTAATTTTAATCGAAAAGGTACACATTTTGTGCGTAAATCGTTCGAAATGATAACGTTTTAATGTTCTTAGAAATAAAAGATCTATATTGTCGGAAAATAAAACACAATATCGGAGATTAAATTTAAACAACAAAAAGAAAACAGGACCAAAAACAAAGTATTAAAATGCAAAATGCAACTCTCTCCACGAAATAGCTGAAATATTGCTGAAGTTGGCGTAAAACATCAATCAATCAATCAATCAATCAATCAATCAATCAAAATGCAACTATAGAACAAATTAGTAAACTACTAGTAACCGTTCAATCCTTAATAAAACATATAGGTTTTATTTGGTGTTGATATAGTTTAATAATATGGGGGAGGGGGCAGTAGCTGTTCAAATCAATAATCGGTATTGAAGACATAAGCGTTTGTACCTAAATTTTACAAATTCATCACATATTTCGTAAAATTGCAATTAAATGTAGTTTTCTTCTGTAAGCACTTATCCAATTAGAACCAAACTTAGTCATAATAGTCCTTGGCTTGTCCTCTTTAACAAAGACGTCCGGTTATTCTGTCTCACCTCCAAGATGGCCACCAGCAGGGTACATAGTTTAATTTTTCATTTAAGAAAAGCATTCAAAGATCTCCTCTGAAGTCAAAAGGCCAATTGAAACCAAATTTGGTGACAATAGTCCTTGGGGTGTCTCCTTTAAAATGGGTTAGCAAGTTCGCATAACATCCAAGAACGCCGCCCAATGGGAACTTAGTCTAACCTTGAAACCTGTAGGGTATTCAAATATCTTCTCCTCTGAAACTACATGGCCAAATGAAACCAAACTTTTTCGCAATTTAGTCTTTGGGTGGCCTCCTTTCGAAAATGTGTCCGGCAAGTCCGCATCACATCCAAGATGGCAGCAAGTGTAGAACATAGTTCAACATTTGACTCTATGGGAAAGCATTTAAATATCTTCTCTAAAACTACCTGGCCAGTTGGAACCAAACTTTGTTACAATATGCCCTTTGTGAATGTGTTTTGCAAGTCCATAAACTTTCAAGAATGTCGCCTGCAGGGGAGTTAGTTCCACATTGAAAAATACACATTTAATGATCTTCTCCTCTGAAACCACATTGCCATTTAAACCAATGGTCTTTCGATAATCTCCTTTAAAGAAGATTACCAGTATATATTCATCCCAAATGATATATCTGCGAGTGGGGAACATAGTTTAAATTCGGACAATATAACATCCAAGTACCATAATCTAAAATAAAACCCTTTGACATTTAGTTTACTTAGTATTTGGGTATCAGGCATGGTCCAGGTAATCGATGCAGCCTCTTGAGAGCTTCTTGATTTGTTTTGAAAACTCGTAATTTAGAAAACATATACAAGGAAAAATTATGTTTTAGATTTTGACAATTGTAGTTGAATGACTATACCTAAGTAGGTTGAAAATGCTGGTTTCTTTATAATAGTCATTACTAGATTGAAGGGGGTGGGACGTTACTTCTGTATATGTTTTTGTCACGTATCACAATTGCAGACACCGAAGAGAAATACGTCGTCGATTTGTTTTCGAAAAAGTTGAAGGTACTTTGAAATTTTTGTGCATTAGTATGGTGAAGATGTCAGTCCGAGGTATATGGAAAAGCCCATTCGCTATTTCGTACTTTTTCATATCTGTAAGTCAGATAATTTTTTAAACTCCCATAATCAAGTTCTTCTTTTTATTTGATTAATCGATTCGAGATGGTCAACGAGGAGAAAACAGCTCATTTATTTTTCCGCAACTCCGTAATTATTGTAAGTCGTATTCCAACTAAACTTCCTGGCACTTGAATCGGTTTTCAGGGGCACAGGCTACAGAGCTGCTGCGTCCACAGTTGGTGTCTATGCGGGGTAGTCAGGTCAAAATACGGAAATCCTGACCGCGAACCATGCATTGTAGCCAAACTGTGTGGAGAAATGTCACGCTCCATGCAGTATTTAGACCCTTTCTATTTGTCTAAAGAGAGCAGAGTCACTGGGACTCGTATGGAAGGCTAAATTTCCCGCCCCTGTCCATTTCTCCCCTTTTCCAGTGGCAATCAAAACTCGTCGTCCCTTCCGCCTCTGTTTCTGTTTTTGTCTATATTTTAATTGATTAATTGCAAGTGTCCTGATATAGCTGAAATATTGCTCAATGAACGTTAAACTCTAACTAATCAATGAGTCAATTCATCTTAACTTCAAAGACATCTTGTTTACATGATCAAGTGTGCCCCTTTAACTTGGACGGATTTTTTTAATCTGGAAAATATGCCTATTATAACTAACATTGAAATGCGAAACCACACCCCCCCCCCCCCCCCCCCCCCCCCATCCCCACCCCCTTTTCTTGTCTGACGTCTGCACTGATGAGACATAAGTTGTCGAAATGCGCATATGCAGAAAGTAAATTCACAATAACTTCGGTATTTAGTTATTTGACAGCTCTAGTTTGCGTTTCTGTAACTTTTGGATTAGTTCTTTCAGAGGAGAAAGGTTTTTTAATCTTTTTTTTCAACGGTTAGTAGTGGTTATACATTTTGAAATATGTAGCTTGTATACGTTACAACCATTTAATCTTTAGTACAATTATGGCACTTCCTCGAACTCAATATGGGGTTTAATAATAATAATTTTGACCCTTCTTACTTTGAATATCTTGGAAACAGTAAGGGTTACGTAAAATCTATTGACATTGTACAGAAAGCTTAGATCAAGAAGAATTCAAAGAAAAATCCGTTGAAAAATTAAAAAAAAAACAAAAAAAACTAAATAATATATGATATTATTATATAAATAATATATTGAAATAAAATAATTATGTTATCACATACTGTAATTGTTTGCAAATTGTTCATCTTATGATGGGCGTAATGCCCGTTAATATGTTAGCCTCATTTCCAACACCAACGTCAAACCTTGTATGCAGAAATCACGAAGGTCGTGGTGCCACCTTTCAACACCTTTCTTAAAAATTTTAAAGGTGCCGTTATTCATATTTCCATTTCAAATCAGTTTTTTGGGGGGCTAAAACAGATTATGCAACATATGGGAAAGTCGGGGTGGTGTATTTAGGTTTATTCTTATGATATTTGTAAAAATTGTGATGTTAATGGATTTGGAAAAGCAAATAACTAGGAAAGATTTGTCCGAAATTTCACTTCATATTGACAGTGCTCTCGTTGGAAAGCCCTATAAGGCATTTTCAGCACACAAATGTGACTTGCTCTATTACAACGAACTGAAATAATTCATCACAGAGTTCCGTGAGAGCAAAATATATGACATATTTACAGTTTCTGCCTGACTATTCTTCCCTTTTACGTCGCTGTCCCATTGTTGACATCAGTTTTATCGATAAGGATCCGTTACTTATTCCCGAAGGACCACGTAGCACATATTTGATCGGAAAGGTCCCGTTATGGATATACACCGTGAGACTTACCTTAAGATATTTTTTTGTCAAGCACATTGCGATGGCATTGAAAATCGTAATCTTAATATAAGTTGTAAAATCTAGTTACTGGATTAAAATTTAATGGTCGGAAAGGTTTTATCAAATAAAATGGAAATAAACAGTAAAGCCCAGTGTGATTCTAGAGCACAAAAGATGGGCTTTTATAAAGCTTATGTCTTTTCAGAAAAAATTATAATCACACATTTGAAATCACGAAAAAAATTGGTGATACCATTAACACAGAGAACCCAAGATAAGTAAAAACCGCTTCTGATGAGAGCTTTGCATAACAGAGATTCTCTTTCAGCTAGTTTATAAAAAAAAAAAAAAACTTAGGATATTCCTGTACCTTTTCAGGTGAAAATTGTTAGACCAGAGCCAAGATAATGAAAAAGTAGGTTGAAGAACTTCTTGGACATGCAGTCTGCTATAGCTGATACATCGACCCATCGGCATTGAACAAATGTACACTATCATCTATGACAAACAGTCTGCTAGCTGATACATTGACCCATCGGCATTGAACAAATGTACACTATCATCTATGACAAACAGTCTGCTAGCTGATACATCGACCCATCGCCATTGAACAAATGTACACTATCATCTATGACAAACAGTCTGCTAGCTGATACATTGACCCATCGGCATTGAACAAATGTACACTATCATCTATGACAAACAGTCTGCTAGCTGATACATTGACCCATCGGCATTGAACAAATATACACTATCATATAATGACAAACAGTCTGCCGGAAGTAGCATCAACCAATTTGTATTAAATATCTCTGGGATTGAAAGTCTGTCAGTAGAGGCATCGATCCAATGGTGATAAAACAAATACATGTATATACTACCTTTTGTGACTAACAGTCTTATAATACCAGTAGAGGCATCGACCGATTGGTAAAAATCAAATATACACTACCCTCTAGGAAGGACAGTCTATCGACCAATTGGTAATAAAACGAATATATACTACTTTTCTGTATAGCAAAGGCATCGTCCCGTTGATAATAAAGCGAATATACACTACCCGTTGAGATTGACTTGAAATTAAGTACGAAATCGACCTTCAGGTAATAAGGCAAATAATAACTGCACTTGAGTTTAACGGTCAGTCAATAGACGCATTTATCCATAAGCACAAAACAAATCTGCATTGCCCTGTGGGACTAACAGTCTGTCAGCCCATTGATATATCACAAATATATACAGTAGAATATCGAAGGAACGAGGCACAAGACTACATAAATCGAAGTCATGGGATTTATTTCATTTAGATTCACTACCTCATGGGATTCAAGGCGTCAGTCAAAGAGTTATAAAACGGATAGATTAATACCACCTCTCTAGGATTCAAAGAGTGTCAGAAGAAGCATCAACTCATAAGTATAAAACAAATTAACAACTCAATTCCCTGTTGGACTGACCGTCTGTCAGTTATCAAATATTACAAGCCGAAGTTGAGGAGCAATAGGTTAATACAATTAATATTGGAAATTAATTATGATATCGTCTATCGAGGGTATCGTTACTCACGAACCATACAATCTAATTTATAATTATTGTATATGTATATACAAAACGCAGATGTGTTACTTATATTTCATTATTTATTATTTAAGAAGCCAATATAACATTGCATTTACGGACGTCGTGCTCAATCAAGACACTATAATATCGCACTGTCAGTAGGGTCTAAGTCTCGTCATGTGACACAGAAATTCCACGCTAAAACTGCAGTTAAAAAAACTTTCCCGCCAAAGGATGACGCTTAAACTTTAGTTTGAAACGTCATTTATTTTCGTACAAAATGCAACTTCCGGTTACAATTTATGCACTCGGTAACGAGACTTACAGACCATATTCCAGAATTTTTCCAGTCTGAAACCGTTTGACAAATTGCGGTTTGGAAATCTTTTGATTTAGATTTTAGATTTTATCTGCACTGAAAGACATAAGTTGTCGAAATGCGCATATGCAGAGTCAAAATTAACAATAACTTCGGTATTTAGTTATTTGTTACCACTGGGTCGGTGCCTCTGCTGTTGGACTGTAAGTCCCCGAGGGTATTCACCAGCCCAGTAGTCAGTACTGCGGTGCTGACCCGAAAGCCGATCTCTATTTGGAGCCTTACAATATCTCATTTTTGTAAATTTTGTTGAAACTAAGATGCAAAGCTCTGTCCTTAGCTTTCTATTTAAATCATATTTGGTAATTTGTTCTCTATCAGTTTTTAACCATCTTTGACTTTTGTCTTCCAAACGTTTAGATTTTATCTGTACTGAAGAGACATAAGTTGTCGAAATGCGTATATGCAGAATCAAAATTCACAATAATTTCGGTATTTAGTTATGTGAAACACATTTTTCTCTGAAGAAAAACAAAACATGCTAAATTATTACAAATTGAAAGAGATAATATAGGAAATTACACAAGACTTACAGTCATGACTTAAATATATATAAATATTTCATACGTAAATTCTTGATGTTTTGTATAAATTTATAAAATTTGACATCGATTGTGACAATACAACGGTACGCACATTTTTTATTACTTTGTTTACGTTTTATTATTTTGTGGTTATAAAAAATAATTTGTTGTTGATATTCCATGAATGGACAGAAATTTGAAGTGAAATTTAAAAGAAACAAATCTCAATTTTCATTTTAATGACAAATCCTTAATGTATTTTGTAAATTAAGAGATAAGCATACTGTATTTTAGGATCTGAGGGGGTAAATCGTAGATTTTTTATTTCGCAAATAAAGTTTTCTGGCGACGCGTAAGTGAAGCCGTAAAAATAGTGGTATGCGACATTAAAATCTTAGATTTACCCCTGAAGATCATAAAATACAGTTTGGTCATTTTCATTTTAATGCAAATCCACAAAACAACGTTGTTAATCGATTTTAAGATTACAGTAAATTTGGTATGCGTCTGTACCATTACGCTGCTATTGGATCCGATGGTAAATCAAGGATTTTATCCCCTGAAAATTTTGACGCCATCCAATCAAGATTAGCGTTACAAACATAAGTGCATTTGAAATGTAGATTTATTTTCCAACTTCTAGTATACCCACACACACATCATATTATATTTTTAAATCTATTATGTCTTTACAGAAATTAAATCAAGCATTAATATAATGGTTGTTTTGTTTACAAGGTGAAGTTGTGATTTTTGGCTAGCAACATGATATTTTGAAATCAATGTTATTCAAATGTTTCAATTCTGTTTTGAAATCGTTTTTATCACAGTAACCACTCCATTAACTGGTTTAACCTTACCGGGTCCAGTACCAAGGTCGGATGTTCCTTTTATTTAACGTTTGTCTCTTGTCTTTTGTTTTTGTTGTTGTTGTTTTTTGTTTTGTTTGTTTGTTTTAGGTTTGTTTTTTTTGTTTTGGTGCAGTTCTATAATACATTGTGTGCATGTGACTTTTTTCGGCAGTTGTAGGGGTTAACTGTTATTATTTTTAATTCTATGTACAGGGATATGGTAATTACAATCAGCAATTGCAAGGGATTTCTATTTCAATTACACGTATTTGAGAACATTTAAATACAGTTATGAAAACTGATGTAATTGCAATTACTTTTCAAATTCATTGCCCATGATGGTGAGTTTTTGAACAATCAGTCTGAACGATTTTGAGACAATACAAAAAAATTGTAGATTGTTATTAATGACATGTGACATGGATGTATCATGTCTCGACAGCTATTGGTGTGTAATAAATAACTTTCAAAATAATATCGATTAATCCGGCTAATTATCTCAAAAAAGGCAAGGAACAGCTGAAATGTTCAGCATGTCTGATTTCAATTTCTATACTAATATACTCAATTTGTTTCAATGACTTGTACGACTGACCAGACAAATAATCAAACTTATTCATTAATGTTTTTCCTTCGAGTAGTAAAGACCAAAAATTTTTTGAACAGAGCAAAAACACTCCCCAAAACTGCTTAATCAGGCATTTGTCCAGCTTATGTTAATTTCATTCCTCAAGAAATTTTATGGCCGTCACCACAACATCATAGAAGATATGACGTGTCCAAATAAAAGCGGATATTTTCAGCTAGGTTCACGTCTTCCAGGATTTGACTATTCCGATTTTGACTTTTTCCTAAATTGACTCACTTACAGTGTAATAGAGCTGTTAACAGAGCAGGGCATGCTACCCTGCCGGAGCACCTGATGTCACTCTCAGTCTCGTGTAAGTGCCTTTAAGTTCGTTTTTATGTTGTGTTTTTTGTTTCTTTGCTTTGTGGCTGCCTTCAGTCATTATTTTCTTTGTTCTCGTTTTGGCAATGTCTTTGGACTTCAATTTTTGTGGATATCACTACATTGTTCCATCGGTATTCTACTGCTGTTATTTTATACAAAGGACATAAATACGTAAATTCCTACTACTTTACATACAAGCATTAAATCTGACATTGATTGTGACACTACAAAAGTAAAATGTTTTATTTATTATCTTGTGTACTTTAAACTAGCTGTGGTTATTCGAAATTAAATAGTTGTTGTTTATTGTTGTGGTATACATATTAAATTAAAATAAAATTAACCAAATCATGTTTGTTTTATTTGTGTAGTCGAAGCAAAATACAAATTGATACCAAAAACTCTCGAAGAAGAATGGAGCAAATTAAACTATTCTACGGAAATACAGTAGGGTGCAGATATAGTTTCTCGTCGAAATTAACTTGGGGAACAGTCATGAGAACAGTCCAAAGTCACCTTAAAGTCAACTTGGAGCAGTCCTAGATTCCTGACTGCTCTCACAAATCATATAGCCCTGACTTTTCTGACGAGTCATAGAGCCTTGATCGCCCTTAGCTAACCTGTCACAGAATTCTGACTGCTCTGACCTGTTAGAGAGGCTTGATTGCTTTACCAGTCACAGAGCCCTGACCGCTTTAACCTTTCATAGAATCCTGAATGCTCCGTCCTAGAAGATACAATTAATTGATCAAGAAGTAAGTAAATATGAAAAAGAAAGGAAATGGGGTAAATGTCAAGGAGACAACATCCCATATCCAGGTTCAAACGACCCAAAACAAAGCATCTAGGGGTCACCATATGATCTTCAACACAGTGAGGAACCTCACACCATATAGTAAGCCCTAAATGGCCTAAAGTTGATTTAACTCAAGGTCGGTAAAAGTAAACCAAAGCAAAAATTGTAAAAACTCTAAAAATAAAAAATATAAAAGCATTCGGGACTCTTTGACTTGTCAGAGCAGAATTATGTGACAGGACTCTATGACCAGTACAGGTCAGAGTAGTCAGGGATCTACGAAAAAAAAACAAGTCAGCGCAGTCAGGGCTCTAGAAGAGTTCTAAAGATTTTATGACTGCTCTATGACTGGTCTCAGTAAACTTGAAAACGGTGCTAAGTTAACTTAGAGGAGCTTTGGTGACTTGTTCAAGTTATCTTGGAGAAAGGTTACGTCTGCAACCTACTGCAGGTGCATATTGAATTGTACGGGCTTCTTTGTTAAAAAGAACAAACTTTCCATCTAATCTAAAGACATGTTTTTATCACATTTTGTAATTTACCTAAAAATTTTCGCATTATCTAAATCTATCATAGAGAAGTTTGTTTAAAACTAAATAAACATGTCTCTGTCTTAAGCTGATTTTTGTATCCCATTTAGATAGTATAGTTTTTCCCCCATCATTAATGTGTTATGTCTGCTTTTACACATTCTGTTGGTTTTAGGGAGGACATTAGGCGAATGCAAACTTCACTTTATTAATTTTTTTATTCTACCAAACAAAACACGTAACAGAGTCAATATTAATTGTCGTGAGTAATCAAATATACGCTGGACAAAAAGTTGAATACCCTAATTTATTCTTATTTTCGTTTTGAGACATGAAGATAACCACTTATCAGATTAAAAAGAAATTGTGTACAGTGTACAAACATTTTCTGCGATTTCAACTTTTCAGAATGTAACTTTTTTGAGGTTCGAAAAATCGAGATTTTGGAATCTGGATATTGATGTATAATCTTTTAACTGTCTACAGCTAGACTTTGATTCACTAGAAAATGTTGAATATTGTCGAGAAACGACATTTAAAATTAGGTATCAATTTTCCCTAAAAGGAAATTTCCAATTATGTCGTTATTTAGAAGGATAGGTACACAAATTACGCATTTTGGCTGAACAACGTCGTTTGAAACATCAAGACACAGAACGACTTAATTGCACCAGTTCCTGGGGGATGGGGGTGTAAAAATGTATTTTTTTTCCGAGAAAGCATTCATCTAGATGAAGTCTCGGCCCGTAAATTTTTTTTCTAATGTCTAACTTAAACCACGATAAACATCACATACAACTGTACGATATCTAAGACTAATTGTCTAGTGAATGATTTAGTATAAGGAAACTGTAATGTAAAGTATAGTACTTTTTGTAATGAAAATGAAAAACCATAATCCTTAACTTTTTTGTAGAGTATATTTATCTCTTCATGTACCTTTCAAAGTCCTAACTAATGTAACACCTGTAACTGTTCATACATGGGTGTTTTCAATATAAGTCTCGATTTTTTTTTAAACATGGTCATAAATCGAACATAGTTCAATCATATTTATTGATTGATGGATTAGTCACTGTTACGTCCAGTAAGCAATATTTCAGCAATATCAGTAAGAAAAAGTTAAGCAATTAAAAATTTGTATGAGTAAAAGAAGAGGAAATTAAGGTTGAAGGGTTACCGGGGAAACTAGTTGTGATTGCCTCCAGTAAAGGGAAAACAAGGCAGGGACAGAAAATTTTTACCTTCCATACGAATACCAGTGAGTCTGCCCTATTTAGAAAAATATAGAAACCTATAAGTACTTTATGCTGCATGTAGCGTGGCGCTCCTCCACACAGTTCGTCTTTGCTTGTTCGCGTTCAGGCTGTCCGTAGTATGACTTGACTATTCCGTACAGACAGTGCATTCCCCTTTCCACAACCAAGCGTAGCTACTAGCACATCTGCAGACGAAACTCCGATTCAGGTGCTTGGCTAATCATATAAATGTGCGAACGACAATATTTCTATGAACTTACAATGGCATTGGTACACAACAAATTGTCCCTATACTCCCCGCTTTAAATTATAAACCAAGAATTAATCAAAGAAACAGGAATTCGTGTCTTATTTAGACGAGTAACAATGTAACAATTAAAGAATGTAAGCAGAGCTTTTCAATCCCCTCTCAACAACACAGAAAAAAACAAACAACAGAAAGATTGTGCACAGAAACTAGAAACGGATACGGATGATATAGAAGTTCAATGTGACCGCGCTAGACTGTGTTAACTAGAAACAGATGATATAGAAGTCCAATGTGACCGCGCCAGACTGTTACAAAAATGGCTTATAATTTGCAATTAATGTGTAATTGTTAGTAACTTGTTTTGATCAATTTCTTTTTATTCATGGATAAAAAATTCAAGTTCCCGTGAATAAACATTACAAATTGTTACTTACTTTGTACACGTAACTCGCATTGCATGATAATTGAGAAAAAAGAGACCGATATCATATCCGTAACAGGGAAATTTCTTAATGCTTATCAGAATCATAAAAAGAAACCGATTTGACGTTTATGGTTTTGAAGTTAAGAATATTTCAACACTGACTTGCAAACAAAAAGAGTCTATTATGTCGGGCTATTCCAGATAAATATATATCGTCAATTAAGAAAATGTTCGTCCTATTATATGAACGACTTGGATGGTTGTATTTCGCTAGAAACAAACTCCTTTGACAGGCCTGGGCCAGGAATAGAAATTTTTCTGTGCTTTCTGGATATCTTGTGGAAACTGCAAGGAATTATCTACTGCATTGATTGAAGAATGAGTGAAATTCCTCAAATCTTCCACAAAAGACCTATCCGCGCAGTATAAACATCAGCGTTGTTGTGACGTCATTAAGGCGCGTTGAGATCACTCGTCTTATAGACTACATGAAAAACAGTTAACGTCACACTGACATGGAGGTATCTGATAGTAAAGGCAGTCTAACCATAAGCTTTTGTTTTTTAATACCTCGTGATTGTTAATGAAAGTTGCAGTTTAAATGTTACGAAAAGAAGTTTTTAATGAGATATTTCATTATTTTCAGTACAATGTATAGTAATCAAAACCGAAAGATTAAAGAGGAAAAGCTGTTACAATGGGAATCATTCACGTAATATCGTCCGTATGACGTCGCCACTGTTCTATAAGTGGTTACGTGAACGCTTTTATCGTGACGACGCTTGAATTTGTCATACGCATAAGAACTTACAAAAGTACTATCTGGGTTAAAAAAGATAAGATTACTTACTTTTTTTGTAGAGAAACCAATTCAAATATATTCTTAAAGTAATTTAGCCGGCTAATTGTTTTCTTTGCCAGAACTGAATAAAATACGGGAGTTTTGAGTCGTGTTCTGTCCGGAAACAAATCTATAATTATTCGTAAAAAATCAATACATCAATATATCTTGAGATGGAATCACCAATTTATTAACACTGTTGAGCTAAGGGTGGTTTATATTTAATGTATTGTAGCGCTTCAGATTAATTGCTTTTCGTCAATTTAGTTTAATAATTATCATGCAGGACAAATTATAAGTACATATCAATTCAATAAATAGTTTGTTTTTAGGTGGTATATATTTATTTTCAATAGAACTGGATTCAGGTTATCCTACTCACTGGTATTTGAGGAGATCTTTTCTGCCTTCAATCACGAGACCTCTCGAAAGTCCCGTATTTGATAGATCGACATTATTGTAACAAAATTATTTACAAGTCAATCATTATATTAGTTTGGTGGTACAGCTAGGACACACAAATTTTATTTTTTTTATAGAATTATGTCGAGCGCTCGACTTGTTATGTCGAGCTCTCGACTTATTATGTCGAGCGATCGACTTTTTATGTCGAGCGCTCGCTTATTATCTCGAGCGCTCGACTTCGACATCATAAATCGAGAGCTCGAGATAATAAGTCGAGCGCTCGACAAGATAAGTCGAGAGCTCTAGATAATAAGTCGAGCGTTCGACATAATATTATAAAAAATAAAATAATATAATAAAATTTTGTGTGCCCTAAATGTACCACCGTATATTAGAATTGATCGATCATTTAAAATTAACGGTATATTTCTTTGGTAGAAAAAGAAAAGATTGGAGACAGATTCACGAAATCGAATTCCGTCTGAATATTTCTCTTTCGAGCAAAATGAACGTTTTGTCCTATCTTATACTTTTTCTTCAATGAAATTTGGGCTATTGTTTGGTAAAATACAACATAAACTATTACGACCGTCCATATAATTTCTGTATGTTTTAATTCTAAAAGATGAGCGGGAATGATAATTCAGGGCACGTAGAAATTGCTTGTGCTATTCCTTTAATATTGTCAATTTGACAGTTTCTTAATACGAAATGATTCGCATGCGTATGAAATTATCATAAACTTGTGTTTTTAAGCACATTTTCGCAGCACGAGAAACTTACTCTAGTGATTAAACATGTCACACTAACGTACTGGCTATCAAATTGATTTTCGGGGATGGGCCGTGAGGGGCTAATTTTTTAAGTCTGGTGCAATGAAAATTTTTCGTTGTTGTAAGGTTTTAATTACTGTGCATATTTCGATTTATGGGCTTCCAAATGTTGACATGCACTGAAGAAACATAGTTGTCGACATATCCGTCTGCAGAAATCAAATTTACAGTACTTCGGTATTTTGTTATTTGAAGGGGGAAGACAATGATGTTATTTCTGAAACTTATTGTATAGACCCAATACCAGTGAAAAGAAATTTCTGGTCTTGAATAAAGATATCATCTTTTTCTTTTCTTTGCATTTACCGGATGGAATAAAATGGCCCTAGATACAGCCGAAAAAAGACCGACGAGCACAAAAATAAAGTCCATGCCTTACATAATTGTAAGACTACAAAGATTTTATTTGTTAATGTCAATAAATATTTGATTTGATTTGCTTTGCTAAAGAGAACTCAAATGTTTTATATATAAATCTACGATAACTGCATGTATATGGTTTATTTTGTCTAAATATATATTTTATTTAGAAGACTACCCCTTTCAACGGGGGCAATCACTAGCGGGGTACTTGCGACTGCGTCTAAAAGTATAATATAATACATAAAATGATTTTACGATAAGATATGTACATACACAAAAATATCCCTGAGAATATATAAAACACTGTAAGTCTGTTCTCCTTGGGTAAAAGAAAGTCATACACTATCCATTCATGATAAAATAACGGTAAACAGGTTAATTACTAAAATACAATAATATTATTAAAACATCAGATTGACATTTACAGTCTTTAGATACTCTAACCTACTTGCGAACATTTTCGATAAAAGAGCTGTTCCTATTTCATTAAAAGAGGTTCCCAGTTTCTCACACACATTAAAACCTTTTTATCACCAATTAAAAGTTGTATACATATGATATGCGACAGCTCTGACAAGACATATTAAGGTCCGAAAGTCGTTAGCACTCGTCGGCCTTCTTGAAAGCAGCGGATTCTCTTATAGAAGGGACAGTTTAACAGAAAGTGCTCTGTACTTTCCACTGAACCCGTCGTACACAAAAGGCAATTACAGTATCATTTAAATTCATTCTATGAAAACCTGGTTCAATGGTAAGCAGTTGGTTCTAGCAAGGAATTTTAATCTGCTAGACCAAAAGTGCTCGATATTGCATAAGTAAGACTGCCTTTTATTTGACACAAAAAATAGCTGATAATGTTGGAGACTTCGCTTCTCGTTAATTTCGGCATTGATACAACTCAACGTATTTAATCCGAAGAATTTGTTAAAAGTTTGTTTGTTGCCGTTGCCATTTAAATAATGGTCAAGACCAACAGATTGGAACACATTTTCCATATAAGAAAAATAATGCCAGTTGGTCGACCTACTGTACTTGAGTTCTATAAAACTGAGTTCTGAAATATTTTCCGAAATCATGAAGAGGTGCACTTAAAGACGGAATAAACTTGAATTTTATTAAATGTATAAGAAATAAGATAACTGAAATATTTTTCATAAAAGTTTTGGTCTCTTACAAACTGTCGCATTAATTTCTGGTCATTAATATGCTTTGAGTTTATATTAAAGGCATTTTTTGAATGGTTGTAACTACTTTTTTATTTACATATATACTGGTGTAAATATTGTGCATGTAAACGGTAATGAACGTCGCATTCCGATTTAAACAGCAAAGTCTGCTAGGGTTCTTAAATTTTTAGTTTCAGTTGCTGCAAATAAAATTAGACCTGGTTTCTAATCGCTGGTATTTTTTCAGATCTCATAAATTTACACACATAATTTATGTATTTTCAAGGTTACTAAAGTAATGAAATAATAACAAATTTGTACAATGTAAGAAATATGGATTTTTTTTTATTCCAACGAATCTCTTATAGTAATGCACGAAACAGTTATGTCATTCCCATGGCCTGGGTCTAATATATTTCTTACTAGTTATGTAAGGCCAGGCCATGCATGTTTTACCAAGTCATGGACACGAAATAGCTATTCTAGTTCATGCACTACTAAAGATTTACTGAGTCGTGGTTATTTGATACTAAGTCGCAGGTTCGGGATAAAAAATAAAAAAGTCATGTCGATTCCATCCATACTTTCTTGGAATACCAATTCAGAATAGTGACACAATAAGAAAAACAAATAAAAAGAGAAAAAAAAAAAAAAACAAGAAGAGTTTTTTTGCGTTCCCTCACTACACAATGATAGTCCTTTCAAGAGACATGTAACGTTATAATATTTTCCCACAATATAGTCATATCGTTCCTTCAAGATCATACTTCGTTCTGCGTTTCAAAACTTCCCTCACAATATTGTATTTTTCAAAAAAAATTATATAAAAAATACGAAAGACAAAATATCTTGAAGAGACAACATCAGGAGAGAACCTCAAAAATAAATATGATGTATACAATGTAACATTTTTAATTAATTTTAAAAAATATATGCTATGCTGCAGGCGTCGTCTATAGTCAATTTGTCAATAACTTATGTTCCAGTGAATTTATAACACAAAGATCGCTGGCACTTAAATGCTATAAGAAGTTTGGATTTCTCTGATTGTACGATGTAAGCTTTTCCTGAGTATGCCGTTTTCCAATTATACAAGATACCGAACGTGCCAAAATTGAAAATGCACAAAATGGCTAAACTTTAATTTTCCATCGGACTTAAGTGGATTCTTCTCGAGATAAGTACAAAGATGAAGCAATTGATCCTAAGGAGCAACCATTTTTAAAGGTGGAAGGGAGCCTGAAAGAAACATCTGATCCTAGATATTTTTTTCATGCAATCTTGACTATTTTTTTTTCTCACTGGACTGAGTAATATATTTTTTTTCCAAATATTGTTTCATATATACGTGTATGTCAATTATGTCCTTCTCATGTCTTGTTCCTAAAATTCTTTCGGGGGATTTTCTTCCAAGCCTCCCCACCCATAAAAATCAAATTGGCACTCCATTACCGTACAAACATAAGCAAAACTCTATGTATTTGGACGACAAACATTTTGAAGCTATATCATGTTCAAGTTATTCCGTGCTAATAAAATGGTTGAATTTTGTGATGAAAGACGCGAATTATGGCACATTTGCCGCATCATTACAAATAAATTGTCATGACAATAAATATAACAAAACTTGATAAAATTTATCAGAGATCTAATATTTCTCTAATATGGTAAACTTCTAATATGCTTGACGCAATGCATGAAATAAAAGAATGCCTATTTATCGGCATTAAATACATACTTCTAGCAGATTTTCACCCTATAAAGCGGAGTTCTATGCGAACAGATTAGGTTATGATTGGTTTAGTCCAGTTGAAAAAAAAATAAACATGTTTTGTCCCGGTTCAGAGTAATGTTTATGTACAGTTTACATTTACCTTAACATTTCCCAGCTTAATATGGGGTGTGTTTGGTGCAAGACGAAGACCTCATCCAAACTCATAGTTGCATATAACGATATTATCAATTTCGTCCAGTAACGGCCCTGTGCTACAGGTAGCTAGCTATATTGTATTTTGTAAAAAAAAAAAATATATTATTTTACTCGTAAATCATTAATTTAAAAATAAAGGTACTGTTCAGGTCAAACTTTGAAATAAGTACAAAAATAAAAAACACTTGAACTGAATGAGAACACAAAGGGGTCAAATCTTACTCGTGAAATTGTAACTTTAAAAGTTCTACTTCCAATCTGATGGATATATTAATTTATCATATGTTTAGTAATAAATACAGACGTTTTGAATATGTGATACAGCGCATGACTTTCATTCCGTATTTACACTATGACGTTATACCCTTTATCGCATACCCTTTATCGCATGGCTCACCCTTTATCACATACCCTTTATCGTATGGCTAGCCCTGTATCATACCCTTTTTCCAAAAACAATTTTTTTCGATTCGACTTATTTATGAAAAAAATGGGGGGGGGGGTAATTTTTTGTGGGGTTAAAAAATTTTTTTGGAGGGTAATTTTTTTTTGGGGGGGGGGTAAAAA
The DNA here is from genome assembly GCA_002080025.1 of Modiolus philippinarum. Classification (NCBI taxonomy): domain Eukaryota; kingdom Metazoa; phylum Mollusca; class Bivalvia; order Mytilida; family Modiolidae; genus Modiolus; species Modiolus philippinarum. Next base: position 21,348 of record MJUU01008625.1, on the reverse strand, counting down.
TTTGTTTGGGGTTAACAAAAAATGTGTTTGGGGTGAGATTTGTTTTTGTAAGGATCAGTTTGAAAAGTCGAGCAAACCTATTTCCTTTAAATGTTAGATTTTTTTCCAACCATCTCCAGTCCTTTCCGCCTAATTTGAAATTTACATCTTCAGAAAATACATGCGTTTTCTCTAACCAATTTCAATTTTTGACATTTTATGGGGATTAAGTAGTCCTCTGTTTAAATATATGATAAACTGTATAATACATGGAAAAATCCGTATCACATGCCGTATCATCCCTCGACCAATATCATCCTTCGGGCCAGAGGCCCTCGGGCTGATATTGGTAACTCGGGATGATATGGCATGTGATACGGATTTTGCCATGTATTATTCCCTATATATCGGCAATAATAAAACCACAGACTCGTTGCCATTACGATTGCATTTTCATAGTGAACATTGAGAGATCGCCACAGTTGTGAGTAAATAAAAGTTCTGTCATAATATTTATTTCAAATAGAAAATATAGAACAATTTTCTCGTCGGAACTACAAAATTTTGGTATTTCTTCCTAACGTTATAAATTGTGTATATTTGTTCCAAATAACAAAAAAAATAAGACATGTTCATGATATTTCTCCCAAACGCGAATCCCGCTTGTAACGAAAATTATTGAAATGCGACCGAAAAAGTAAAATAACAACAAATATGCCTTATGCAGTTAAAACAAATTCAGTGAAATGTGTTAGGGACTTTTGTAATTTGAAGGAATACACTCCGACGTCCATACTTGATAAAGTACCATTGGGAAGTTACAAAAAAAATAATAATAAACAAAAACAAAACAAAACAAAAAACAAAAAAACAAAAAAAAAATTAAAAAAAATAAACAAACCCCCCAAAACCAAAAACAAACAAACAAAACAACACAAAAAAAAACAAAAACAAAAACAAAAATGAATAAATAGGAAGGGAAAAATCGAAAACCGTTTGAATCGATATTTTAGTCGTGTTTTATCATGTTTAAGCCATAGATGCGGAAGGCAGAAAAGAATATCCGACATCAATCTCTTTTTTTTTTAAATATATTCTAATTTACTTGAATTACGTACGGATAAAGAGATCGAACGTTAATTCATAGGTAACGCTCATTAAGCGTCACGGCGAAAAATAAAACGTTCATTTAACCCCTTATGGAACGACGACGCCGCCTATCGGGAAAAGCGGTGAATGCTTCCCATTGATTTCATTTCCTGTTTTAAAATTGAAATGCGTCAAATTTATGCAACCTTTTAAATTTGTTTAAATCAAATTTTTGAAAATCCCCCGTTTATCAAGACAACATTAAAACAATAACACATCGCTTATCATGCTTCTAGTTTTCGTACATGCATCCGAAATATACAAAAACTATTCAAATATCTCATTCGTCATATATCTTCCTCTAGAGAAAGAAAAATCGAGTTGATATATGAATGTATAAAAGTACATTCGTTTCTAGGTTTATATGTGGAACTGGTGTTACATGACATACTTTAATCCATGCTTGTCAATTTCTAGCTTCACCCAACCTTCAACCCGCCTGGGGTTTTGGAATTTTATTTGATTTTGATTATTATGTAGTTTATGGAACATAAAACATTCCAGTGGGTTTTATGTAAATCATAACCTAGTTATATAGATAACCATTACAAAAAGCAAACTTTAAAATATAATAAAAATAATAACATGAAATGTAATCATGAGGGGCGCTAGCCCATTGGTTATAACTGATTTATATAAACCATTATCCGTGTATACATGTGTAACTGATTTTTATACTAATTCAAAAAATTTGCAAAAATCTTATCTGAGATCATGAAAATGAAGGATATCTATTTACATTTACTGATATTGTGATATTTATAAAACCACAGCAATGTAAGTCCACATCATTATATAGACAGCTGTGATTTATCGAGTTTTCTCAATCAAATACATCTCATATTTTCACTCATAATCCCCATAAAATTGCATCCAAAATCTGTTTATATATTTGAAAATTTATATAATAATAAGTATAAGTAATCAATCGTGATGAATATCAATAATAAAGTCACTCGTGTCGAACAACGACTCGTTTTGGAACAAGTTCCAAAACTTGTTTAATCCTGCGTTGTTCGGCATATTATTGATATTCATCACGGTCGATTAGTTATACTATAATTAATGCCTTAAATTACATTTGCGAAACTACAAATTCAAACCCCGACTCCGACTCTTTATATGATTTGTAATCTTGATTGCTTGTTTAAGACACAGAGAACTAATAAATTACAAAATACCGAAGTTGCTTTGAATTTTGTTTCTACATATGGCCATATTGACAACTAAGAGGTCTAATCAGTGCAGAACACATCAAAATATGTGTAGGATCATAACCAAAAATTGTAAAATCTATGAACAAATAAATAATAATCCAAATTAAAAGCAAATATAAGTTGATGATAGAGCTAAGCAAGAGAAAGATACTCCCTACTTTAAAGGATTTTTTTTCAAATTAATATATTACAAGTTTCCAAATTAAATCGGTTTCTTGTGACTGACTTTATGTTGGTGACTACCAGTTATGGCAGAGCTATAAATGATGGATTGATTTCCCAGTGAGTAGTGTTTCAACTATACCAGTATAGAGGGTAGGTATAAAAACAAGATAATGAATTCCCGAATTCTAAATCAAAATAAAATATAGGAGGATAGGACAAATTAGGTTTTGATGCTTTCCTTGCCAATAGATACATTTTGCAGATAAGATATGAGAAACGGCTGCAAATTTTGGCCAAGTGAATCTTCTTTGTTATCGAGAATTGAAAGGCATAATTTAACTGCATGGAACGTGATGTCTCTCCGAATGTGCATGCAATTGTTCGCTTCCAGACTTTCATTATTAAGACCTAACTTCCCGTAAAGAAAGCATTGTCATATTCCGTGACCGGTATTTTCTGGTGAGAGAGTACCAGGGATCCTATCAGATGCCAGGAGGAAGTACGAACTTACGACAAATTAATGTTCTGTAGATCGTCACTTATTTGTATTTTTTTCTTATTGCAGATAAGAGCAATATATATTTGGAAAACAGAAACTTAGAATCTGATTAAGATGCTAAGGAGAAAAATAATCTACAGACTTAAATTATTTCATTTTGGTCGTTAAATGAAAAAAGAAAGAGTAACAGGAAACATCTACATTGACCGAAAAATACAATCATATGCTACAATTTGCTAGAGTAAAAAAACATGAAAAACGTAAATAAGACAAAGACAAACGTAAACAACGGCAGGATCTCAGGATAGCCGGACTTCGTTACGGCACTAGCAAAAGCCAGCGAAAGGAGTTAACCGGTTAATGGATACCAAAACCTCCCCTTTATCTGTCCCGTTTTGCTATGGTATAATAAAAATACGAATAAACCCCTATACAGGTAAACTTCTTACTCCATGACCACAATCTGGGGAGGGAAGAAAAACACAATTCGTAATTTTGAAAGATGGGCCAAGGGATGCTCGACGCTAATCTACCGGCTAGCTAAGGGAGCCTAGTCTGCTAGTAAGACACTGTCGCACCACGGAAAAAAATAAAACTAAAAACTTCCCGAAAGGTTTCGTCAAGAATCATCATAAATTTCAGTAGACATCGGCAGTATCAGTGAGAGGCCAGTATGTGTGTACAATTTTCAGATCACCTTTTCTCTGTTTATTTCATAAATTATTAGAAAGTCGAATCTCCGTAACGTGTTATCAAAATGCCATTATCATATTCATTGTAATCACTTTACTTTTATTGTTGACATTGCAAAGAGTTATTCCTTTTAACTCGATTTCGGCTAGAAACCTGCAAATGTACCTAGATAAATTATGTTTTGTTTGATATGCCTCTGCAATACGACGTGATGCTCTCCTTTATACAAAACCCTGACGTTCTACCTACTTGTATATGACGTTCTCGAACCCCATCTCTGTTTAATTTCATGATGGAAAATACAATGATGGGTCAAAATGTCAGGACAAAACTAGAAAAGACATTAGATTTGCAAAACTTCTTTTGATTTCAACCACGGATTTACCCATTTTATAACGTCAACATTTCATAATAATTGATCTTATTGACTTTTCTAAGAACTGTGCTGTGAAATTAATAAATAAAGTGGCAGTGATAAGAACGTCGAGTATGTTTTATTAAACTGAGAATTTCTTTTAAAAATATTCAAATTCCTACTACGAGTGTATTATCAGATAAAGTATTTGCAAAACAAATTGACGTAAATCCTTAAGAATCGTATCAAGTTAAGGCTTCGTAAAGTCTTACAGAGTTCTTTTTGAAAGGAAACAATCAGAAGCTAATCAGCAAATGAAGCATATTAAGATTTTGTTCATCAAAACTGTTTATTACTTATAGGTTTACGATGGGAAACTTTGAAAAAATGTTCGTAATTACGCTATTTTCAGACATAGATCTGACATATATGAGTTTTCGAAAGAAAGGACTTATCTGTCTACAATAACTTTGAAAATTCGAGTATTGCAATGCTAATCGGTCATTAATTAGGATTAGACGCAGATTTGAGACCGAACACGAATTTAAAATTGTGCTTTGAGTCTTACATGTATATTGAAATGTTTGGTATGATGTCTAAAAGAGTTTTCCTTTTCTTTTACTCTTCTCATAACTTTTTCTAACATAAAATTATTTGGAAACAAGCAATATCTAAATTTAAGAATATTTTGCTAAAAACTAAGGATCATCTCCCTCTTGCATAGCTCTGTCCTTATCTGTTATTAAATAGGGCCTGTAAGTCTCGTACAATTTTGGAACTTCCGGGATCAAAAATTGTACCCGGAAGTTACATTTTAAACAAAGATATTTGACGTTTTAAGCAAAAATTTGAACGTGACAATCCTCTGACGTCATCTTTCGGCGGGAAACGTTTTCGAATTGCCTGTTTATCGTGAATTCTCGCGAGTCACATGACGAGACTTACAGACCCTTTTTCATTTAGATCTTTTTGATTGTGTTCTATCGTACTTTTTTAGAATTTGGTTTACGATCTTCAAAATATTTCGATTTGATCTGCACTGAACATATATACACATGTAATTTGTCCTATTTGCCATATGCATAAACTAAATTTACTGTAACTTGGTATTTGTTATATATTACGTACATGTATAACACTGTAATAAAATAAATAATGACCGATTGACCGATTAACTATATTTCTAAAATACCACCTGCTAAGTTAAACAACAAAGAAACCTCAAGCAGTTGATGACGTTATAAACAAGGGACAAAAAATAATCATCTGTCATCGGTCAATGGTGTTACTGCATTAATTATCAGAATTTTTGTGGTTACATATGCTTTTAATGAACGTCATACAAGGAAACGTACGGTATCTGTTCAGTAGCTAGGGGTTCTACGTTGTAAAGGTCAATTGGCATGTGGATGATAAATTGGCCTTAATACAGGCCATCCATGATACTGTGTTACATTTTTGTACAAACTCTATTACTTTTTATTGTATAATGAAGGGATATGTCGTAAATGCAAAAAAAAAAAAAAAACAACAAAGTATCTACAAACACATGGTAAAACCAAGTAATAATTGAACAACGTATATTTATTGTTGTTCTTCATTTTGAAGTCACCATGTCAGTTAACTGCTAGTAGTCTCTTGTGATTTCATGTTTATTTCCGTATATTTAGTTCTTTCAGTTTAATTTTTCACAACTGACTCATTCCTGTTGCTAACTGAATTTTACTGTTGTTACGCTTGTTTTTTTTTTATTTATCTCATTGGCTGTAGGGAGAAGGTTTGGGCCCAATAAAACTAGTTTAACCCCGCAACAGCAGGTTTGCGCCTGTCCTAAGTCAGGAAATTTATCAAGCCTTTGTGTGTCTTGTCTTTTTCCTACTTTGTTTACTTTATGTCTAGGAGTCTAGGATGATGTTTATTTCGCTGAACTTGATTACTCGTTATTCAGGGGCCGACTCCGACCTGCCATTGGGTGTTGGGTTTTCTCACCGTTCATTGAAGATTTTATGGTGGCTTTGGGTTGGTGTTGCTCCCCTTTGGGTCGTTGTCTCTTTGATAAATTCCCCGTTTCCCTTCTTTTTTGTTTGTATGTGTATAGAGATATTGATGACCAATATTTTCATCTGTATCAGCAATGTGTAAATAAACCTTATAGCGGGTAATTTTCGCGGGGTTTTTATTTTCGCCTTTTTTTGCAGATGGACTAAAATCGCGAAAATATATATCCCACGATTATTTTATGTATTATTATGATATATATATATAGGACCTTCAAAGAGTTAAAAACGCTTGAATTTTTTGCATACTTTGTTCACTCAAATCCGCGAAATAACCCGCTATACGGTACAAGGAACCATTACCAAGGTGCAATATTCTTTCCTTAATTGGAATTATTTTATAGGGATGGAACTAATTGGGTTAAGTCAACCGTAAACATACTCCGTCAGCAGAAAAAAGATACATTATAGCCAATATGAGGGAAATTGATATTACAAAGGCGTCCCTTTTGCCGTAAATTTTAGTACCGAGATTACCACTTTGTCAAATGCGAGAGGTAAGTCGTTTGTCGAAAGGAATTCCACAACATTATGAAGTTTAGTGAACAAATAATGGGAAATGGAGTACATGTAAAGGGACAGAATCTTAAAAATACATGGGATGATTAAGCAAATGGAGCAACTCTTTCATTGTTGTTCTTCATCTTGAAGTCATGAGGCCCTCCACAAAGAGCAAACACTATTACCCCATTGTAAATTACATACGGTCTCTAGAACCAGTTTAAGTGGGATTCACTTGCTTAATGATGAAAAAATCAATTCCTTGTTTTACATAATGCAGGGTTGTCAATAAGCATTACATATCGGGCAAAGTACTCGGGTCCTGCAATGCTTTTTTGTAGTTAAAATTTCTGCTGATAATGATATTTGTACGGGGATTTAACGTGTTAGAGATTTTAATATTTGGTTGTTTTTGAAGTAAGGAGAGATTCTTTAATTGACTTGTCACTTGAACGTACAGCAGATCATGCTTACCCTTCTGGAGCATCTGATAATACCTCAGTTTTTGTGGGGAATCGAACTGCTAGTGATTTAGTTTTGTGGCTTGCTTGTTCAGTTTTGTTTTGTTTGTCTTTGCCATGCTCTCTAAATTCGTGTTGGATATCAATTGCCGTGATTTTGAATTATCGGTTTTGGAATTCCCCCTCTCATCATCTGTGCTTTGGTATTCGTTTTTGATATATTGTCTGCGATGCAAAATATTCCTAATTTATTTGTAACCAAACTTCCGAAAATGGACAAATTATTTTTTTTCGGCGTGAAAAGGTTTGATAAATATTACCAATGGTCTGGCATTCACGTTTACCGTTCGATTCACGTCTTTTGATTACAATGCAAGAATAAGTAATCAAAACTGTCAAAAAGAACATTGACCAACTGACCTATATTTGTATATCTTCGAAACGTTTTGACTACTCTCATGTAGTACTATTACTACAAGTATAGTATATATAAGGTAAATATGTGTTTTTATTCATAAATAATTCAGAAAGTCTTTATATTTGCTTTAATTAAGGTCAAGGGTGTGTTCCAGATTAAATATTGATAAAAAATCAGAAAGTGCATCAAAGGTACAGAAGAAGAGTTGCTAAATTTTTTTTTTTATTTTCATAAGTTCATCATCCGATATATAAGCATAAGAGTTCTTTTATTCCAATCAGTGGCTTATAATGGAACTTTTGCAGGATGTTTGACTTTGACACAAGTGGGCTTAAATTTTGGGCAAGGGTTATAATCTAGGTGATAGATATTGCTGATAGCTGATGTCAAAACATTCAAAGTCCCCTTTCAAACTTTCAAAAATATTTTGGGCAGGGGTGGCCATTACAATCTAGTTTTCGAATATTACTGGAATCGTAAATGTATGTAGCAGAATATTATTTTCTAAAATTTCACTTTTCTAGTATGTTTTCAATGGAAACCAAAAGTTACACTATCCATTAAAGCTCATTTTAGACTACCATTAAAAAAATGAACAGGGGTTTCCCTTAAAATCCAGGTAATACAGTTTGGCAAGGGTTCCCATTATACTCCAGGTTAAACATTGCTGAAATCAAGACATCCCGCTTTAAAAAAAAACCAAACAAACCAACAAAAACAAAAAACGCAAAAACAAAATGAGAAAAAAAGAAAAAAAAGAAGAAAAAATAAGTTCTTGTTTGGTTTTAAGACAAAATTTGCGAAAATTTTGAAACATGTCTTAAAAAGTTGTTAATAGGCTTAACTGATGCAAAACATGTATGTATGATGAATTAGAGGTAAAGATTGAAGTTTTAGCCAGCTGGTGCCACAATTTTGGCCAAAAATAACTGTTATGTAATATTTTGGTATTTTTACACTGAAATACCACTTTTAGGCCATTTTAATGATTTTGAGCAAAATTAGAAGGGTTAACTGTGTAAAATAGTTTGAAAACATCAAATGCAGGCTGATTTTACAAAAGAATTTGTCACTGTTTTGAATATGTGTTCATTTTTTTTCAAATTACATGTTGATCGGTGTCTCGAACAAATGCGACAACACTGACTAAGGTGCCTCATATAAAAATCTGTCTGATTTGTATACAATGATTGTTTTAAGCAGGAATTGTGCTTATATATGCAGTTTGGTGTGAAAATGAACCTCAGAAATAAAAAATATCATGCTGTTGTTCTACTTAACAGTGTAAAATTGTCATTTTAGGGTCCACAGTGTCAAAACAAGAGCCAAGTCAAAAATTTTCATCTGTTTTTTGGATTGATTGATTGATTGAATATTGTTTAACGTCTACTCAGCAATATTTCAGCTATATCAAGACGAGAACAAGTTTGTTGATAAATAATCACTTTGGGGTATGGAAATGGCCATGGGACGGGAAATTCTGACTGCCACTGGAAAAGTAGGGTGAAATCGTCAAGGGCGGGGAATTTAGCCTTGTAGCCGATCACCTACGGACCACCCCAAAAAGAGCTTGCTACAAGGGTTCTTTAACGTGCAGGAAGCGTGGCATTTCTTCCAACACGTGGACCTGAGTTTACATCCCATCCGAAAGATGGGTTGTGTATTTATTAATCCCGCACAACCACGGAATGGGTCCTATTTCTATATCCCGGGACCCTCGGGGTCAGCCTCCGTTTAGGAGGGGTCACACCCCGCAAGCCGGAGATACTGGGTCCTATTTCTATATCCCGGGGTTCCCTCGGGGTCCTCTGTTAGGATGGCTCATACTCCAAGCTCAGAGGATGCTGCGGGCCTATTCTTCAGCCGGGACCGCGCACGGCGGCTGTTTTTTGGAAAACATTTTTGACTTTGCCACAGTTTTCATAAATTTGCATTTGTTTTATTATGTTATTTTCTTTAAATATTATATATTTAATCCCCCTAAGGGAAATAAATACACCCAGGTGGATTTTCAGTAGTTTTAATACTATCAATGTACCTATTCATATCAGGCTTTTCGGCTAACAC
>MJUU01008625.1:0-11597 GCA_002080025.1 Modiolus philippinarum | reverse complement strand
AAAGTGGGGGGAGGGTGACATTTTGTAGCATAATTTCATAATTTTTAAGGCATCTTTGAACATTTGCAGCTTCATTTTGATAGAAAAATACTCTAAGGGCTTAGCATCAAACATGGGATGAGATTCATAACATAAAAGAAGTAATTTTGGTTTTGTGTCCATGTTTAACATCTATGAGTGATTGTGCTTGATCAAAGCACTGAAAACACTAAATCTGTGATTTTTTTAATAGTGATGTAAAGTAGGGAAACATTCAGAAAAGGCTGTTATTTTCTGTATACAATTTGGAAAATAACAAAAGAACATGATGAAGTGCAGCAATTACAGTGGGGGTGTTTTAATATCATGTTAAGGTATCAAACCACCAATTCAACCAATCAGAGTTGGAACGAATGAGAAAATAGACCTTTTGAATCTAAAGATAGACTTTGTATTCTTGCACCTTTAAAACTATTCAAGGGAATTTGATGAATGGTGCACCCATTTAAACATTGATATATTAGGTTTAATTCAAGACCAAGGTCAATTGACCAGGTGTCATTTTAGATCACTTAAAAGAGGGGAATTCCCAATGACTATTTTTGCGCAATGTTGTGACGTCGTGGTACGTATTTATAGGTGGCTTTCCCCGACACACCGGGAATCTCTTAAAAGGCTTTATATGATGAAAATTTGATATAATGTAGAGCAGGTATGTGCCTTTCACGACATGTATGATCTTGGCAAGGTTAAACTTGTCATTATAAAATGTCCAGGGAGGTTTGAAAATTCCAAATTTTAGTTGAAAATGTTAAAGAAATGAATTGGTGGTTTCACACCTTTTATGGAACCTTAAGACTCCACTATCCAGTGTCAGGAAATTTATCAAAAATCAGAATACACAAAAGTATTTTTTCATCAAAGATTTAATTTAAGTTGGATATATTATTGCAGAGGACTTTTAGAAAAATTGAATATTTCTTCACATTAAATTTATTACCTCCCTTAGCTTTATTACCTCCTTTTTTAATGATGATACACGATGATTTTTTCCATTGAATGATTTTGTCAAATTAAGTTATTACTACTGTCACTTAAAATATTGATCATACGACCTATTTCTATGACACAGGTTTACTGCTTGCAGGTATCGCCTCTGTTATATATGTATATGATAAATGGATCAGATATATTGATATTTTTTTTATATTCGGTAATAATCGTTGATGGATTATTTTAATAAAAAGTTAAAGGTGGTACAGGGATCTAAATTTTGTCAGATAAAATTTTCTTAGATTTTCATGACTTGCAGTAACTTCGGTATTTTGTTATTTACACTTTCTTTTTTGAGCATAGAAAAAAATTCAAATCAGAACCACCGGCCATATTAGAATGATATCTTTCATGTTAAAATCAGCTATTTTGGTTGAAATAATAGAAAAAAATAGCAAATTTTAACGAAATTTTTATTTATTTAAGTTACATCCGGTAGAATGTTTTAAAAATTGGTAAATATTTAGCCAATATACTTTCCTTCAATTTCTTTAAAAAGTTGTGGGCAACCGAATTTTTTGGAATAAATTGCAAAAAACTTGATTTTTCCGAAACAAACTATCTCCCTTTAATAGAATAAGAAATTGCTGAAGATTAATATCCTGAGTAGTATAGAGGGACAATTCAGGTCGCATTTGCGGTGGAGCCGTGCGGTGGAGCGTTACAATGGGAACACGAAGTGCTGTCGGAGAGCGAAGTGTTGTCGATCTCTCCGCAATACCCCTTACCCTATTGTTCGATGGAGCCATCGCGTCTGAGCGTTGCCATGGGAACACGAAGTGTTTCCGGTCGTGACGTCATCAAAACATTACAATCTTGGAAAAGTTGACAAACAATTACAGTACCTGTTCTTCATTCTCAAATTTTTGGGGTTCTCTTCCATCCACATTTTTTAAACCATTTTGCATTTCGCTCCACCGAACAATAGGGTAAGGAATATTACGGAGAGATCGACAACACTTCGTGATAAATCGGAACACTTCGTGTTCCCATGGTAACGTTCCTCCGCACGGCTTCACCGCAAATGATTTAAATGTTATAAGCCATTGAAATTATTACGCCAATATTCCCATAGTGAATTCGATATTCGTCACATGCGCAGAAAAATGCGCAATAAAATCAATAGCAGGGGCGATCAATTCGAATTTTTTGTTGTTGTCAAATTTCCGAAGCAGAGCCATTATATATTTCTCTAACTAATGGAGACAAAACTTACTGGGGATCGCATAGAAGGCTCCTGTCCCTACCCATTTCTCCCTTTTCCAGTGGCAATCAAAACTTTTTGTACCGGATGTCCCTTCCAGATTTTTTTCATCTTTTACTTAATATACATTTTTTAATTGATTAAGGGGGTTCGCTACTCCATTTGAAAATAAATAGGTTTTCAAATAAATGAGATTTTTTGTTAGAGAATAAAATACGAAATAATATAAATGGAAAAAAACGATAGGTTGATGATCTCGTTTTTTAGTTATAAGTGATTGAAAATTCGGCGAGAAACTGAACTCCTCGGATTTTTCATAGAAATAATATTATCAAGGTTTGACCACGCATGAATATGAAAGAATAAATAAAATTTAGTGAAATTTTCACAGAAAGTGCATAAAGATGTATAAAATGAAATTATGGGAAAAAAGTAGGGGGTTCAAGGGCAAAAAATTATAATGCTTTTAAATGGATAAAGCCAGAGAATTCCGAAAATCTGACAAAAATCCAAAATTGTTTTCCTCATGATATATCTGAACTATTGCTGGACGTCACTGGACGTAAAACTCAAACTAACCAATAAGAGTGTATATGCGATCGCGGATAGGACCGTTAGTCGTTCAGAGGCAAGAAGGTTACCCAACCGAGGCCTTTTACTCCTTTATTGAGCTAGTAAAATCTGTCTAGTTCAGGCCTTAACATAATACCTTGATTACAGAAGGAAGATAGAAAAAGATTACATAAATCAAAGTCCAGAGACAAGGCAGAAGTTCTTAACTAATCAAACAGTTTAAAAAACCAACCAATTGTTGCTTTTTCTAAATGGTAATTTTTTTCTCCATGTTTTCAACCACTGCATAGTGTGCTTTCCTCTGTCTCCGGCGTTGGAAACGACACCTCCAAGATTGACAAAATTTTATTTTTTCAAGTAACTGACAATAATTGTGTAATGCCGGTATTTCAACTTTAAAATATAATAGCAATAATCATATACTGATAAGATACGATTTATACTGAAAATCACTTGCATAACTGAGGTTGATTTGTTTGGTAAAATACTAAATTGAAATGCTCTGAAAGTGTAAAAATGGATTTTAAAGCTAAGTAGAAAGAAATTTTAATAACATACCGACTATAAGTGTCTCTATTCATATGCAGAAGATATGGTCTTTGATGCTTATTTAAAATAAATGAGTATGTCTGCAAAGCAGTAAAATTGAAATTAAGAGACTATAAAATGAATACCTACCAGACTAATAACTGTTATTTTTATTGCTCCGATATATTTGTCTCCGTCACACCTGAAATTTCATCTGAAAATAACATTATAATTATTAGCATTATAGATACGTGGTTCCGTAACTTCATGCTTTATAAGATATCTGTTTATCCAATTGTTACAAAGTTGAAGTTATGTGTAGACAAGCGATGACGTAGACTATAAGTGCAAAATCATTAAGCCTTTGAAATAAACAGTGCGAAGAAAAAATATATAGACTTATTGCAGTTGGGGTAATCATATGTGTTATGGTCTCATGTTCATTTACTCCATATCCCTTCGTAAAATATTTAGTACCGTTAGAGACTGTGTCCTCAAAAACGCCTTCTTGCTTTGCATGCCTCATCACTAGATCACATCAAACTAATAATATTTAATAATAAAAGGATGCGAATGCTAAAACATACAACGAATCAACTCCATTGTTGTTTTTCATTATAAAGTCACCATGAGGCATTATTTTCATCCCAGCCTGTGCCGGCAAAGGTCTAATTCAGGGACAAAATAACAAAAATAAAATATTAAAGCTTCCACTCACCCCATTATTTTTCAGAAAGGGGAGAAAAGCTGACTCATTCTAATTTTATGAATATCCCCAAGTACTGAAAATTGAATTAATTTAAAGTGTGAATTCTAAAACGTTCCTTAAATCGCTATAATTAGATAACTCACATTGTAATAAGAAATTGAAATCTTAGTTGTTCAAGATTATGGCATCAAGACTTCTTCAAAATTGGTCAGTTGAATTTCATTACCATGGCCATTTGGGTTTAAATAAAGTTAAGGATGATTTTCCTTTCTTCATTATGCGTCTTGTTTGACTATAATAATTTAAAAAAATGCAAATATCAGTGTTACTAAACACCATTTGCAATTATATCTACTAGTTATATTTTTGTACGTTATGAGACACAAAAGTAATTACATCTATGCAGTTGTATTGATAATGTTCAAGATTATTTCATTTACTTGTCTTTTCCACACCTTGAACAGTCTCATTAATAAGTGCAATTTTACTAGGATTGCTAAAACTCGGTTTATTAATGTTCAAAGAACCATTTGTTATGTTATATATTTAAATTTCTCAATATCATTATGCTTTAACGATCTCATCTTATTTACAGATATACTTGTCAGTCGCATTTGAACAGTTTTTTGTATAGAATTAGGCAATTACAGTCCATAATTTGACCGCCATGCGCGGTCCCGGCTTATGAATAGGCCCGCAGCATCCTCTGAGCTTGGAGTATGAGTCTTCCTAACAGAAGACCCCGAGGGAACCCCGGGATATAGAAATAGGACCTAGTATCTCCGGCTTGCGGGGTGTGACCCCTACTAAACGGGGCTGACCCCGAGGGTCCCGGGATATAGAAATAGGACCCATTCCGTGGTTGTGCGGGATTAATAAATACACAACCCATCTTTCGGATGAGATGTAAACTCAGGTCCACGTGTTGGAAGAAATGCCACGCTTCCTGCACGTTAAAGAGCCCTTGTAGCAAGCTTTTTTTGAGTGGTCCTTAGGTGATCGGCTACAAGGCTAAACTCTCCGCCCTTTTCGATTTCACCCGACTTTTCCAGTGACAGTCAGAATTTCCCGTCCCATGGCCCTTTCCATACTCCAAAATGATTATTTATTAAAAAACTTGTTTTCGTCTTGATATAGCTGATATATTGCTGAGTAGACGTTAAACAATATTCAATCAATCCATAATTTGAATACCCGAGGGCGTCAATCGTAGATTTGACGGTAAAAATGCAGTTCACAGGCGACGCTTAGCGAAGGCTGTAAACGGAATCGTTTGACCGTCAAATCATGATTGACGCCCTCGGGTATTCAAAATTCTGATGGTCAGTTTGGACCAATCAAAACAAGGATTCTTTTCTATATGTTGAGGTTTTGAACCACATATAATTATATATATATATAAATATAGTTTTAATAGTGTCGATTGGAATATCTGTTTCCCAGAACACAACATATTTCCCTTTAACAGATTAAGTTTGTTTTCCTCTACTTAATTTGACTTTCCTAACGGAATTGACATGTTCAACACGGTAGATGTCTTATTACTAGCAGGGTATTTTCTACGAGTGCGCCTGATCTCCAAAATGGTTCTTACATGGGTCTTTGTTGTCCATCTCTGGGTGTGTCTCCATTTTCCTTTTTGTGGGGTTTTTATTTGATTTCTTTGTTTCCTGGTGATTCTGATGCTACCATTATCTTTGGATTATTCTTTTTTAGACTAACGGTTAAGTTTTTTTACTTGCTTTGCATACTTCGGAAATATATCTTTAAATAAGTAATGATTTCGTTAAAGTATTGAATAACAACATTTATCAGGGACAATTCACCCTTTTTTTCCTTTGTTAACCGGGTTTTCCATCGGAAAAATCCGGTTATTAACCTGGTGAAAATGGCGGGCGGCTGCCAAATGGGTAAATCAATAGTCCGGAGCAAATCTCTTACAGTTTTTAAGACAGAAAGTTTTTATTTTGCAGATCAATTGAACATATATCAAAGGTGTGCATGGTACTTTGATTAATATTTTTAATAATTTATGTCAAAAATATCAGTTGTTAAACTTAGTCATTTTACGTCAAATTTTTAACAATAGGGTACCTCCTTTGTCCGGAGCAAATCTCCTACATTATTTGAGACAGGAAGTTTTTATTTTGCAGATTATTAGTACATATATCAAAGGTGTGCATGGTACTTTGATTTTGATTAAGAAATAATTCATGGCAGGTATATGGTTATTGGAAATTTAACCATGGGCTGGGCATTGATATTTGAATTTAACCCAGAGCGTTACATCTTTACACACATCTGAATAAAAGAAATATAGAAAAAAAATCATAAAAAAATAATAAGAGAATGCAGTAGGGAACCTCAGCAGCGTTAACCACTGTCAGCTTTAAAACCTTTGGAAAATAAATAAATACATAGATACAAATAAAATTTACCGATGATGAAAGTGAGAAATGGAAGACAATTAAAGCTTTTTTGTATAACTCAAATTAATTGAACAGGTAGGACGTGGCTTTAATTTCTCTTTCTTGAAGGGTAAGTTTAATAGGAATAATCCCTGTATTATTGACCAGTGGCCAGTCATGTCAATTAAATAAACTTCACAATTTCCTAGACCAAAGCCATGTTCATCATAAATAAATTAGACATTGTATTATTATGATTATTTACAGCACGCGATTTATATACACCTGTCCCCTATTAATGTTTTGTCAATCGTTGTTGAACTAAAAACATCTTAATTCAAACCGACATTCATTGGTTAATATCCAAATATGCAATAAAACCAGATTCTCTTAAAAGTATTTCCCGCCCACATTCTGTTAAGGAAACTTTGTCTTGCGTAAGATAAGCTGGGGCAATCTTCAGTAACACAAAATATTTTTAATCATTTAAAGTTGGTTCAATTTCTTTTAAAACTCGTGAAACGTAAACAAAAATAATACAAAACAAAATAGGGAAAGTATTGCTTCCCATTCATATTATCGTTATTACGCAGCATTTAGTCTAACGCTAAAAATGATTCTTATTTCTTTTTAACGTCTATGTATTTCCATTTTTTTTCAGAGAAAATAAACGTCGGCATTGACCATTTAATTTTCAGAAAAGGGGCGCGGGGTTGGGGGGTGGGGGCGAGTGTTGAAATTCAAAGAAATTCTAGCCCGACATTTGCTTAAAAATTTTTAGATCAGCAACTTGGTAACAAAAATAATCCGACTATCACTCTGTCTATCAGAAAAGAAGCCTTGCTCAACAAGTTTTCGAAGTATTGTACGGTTTTCCTGCCAGGTTGATATTCTTACTCTTGGTAGAAACAGTCTAACAGCGCAAACAAACAAATACCGAATTTGCAGTTGATTTGAGTAGTGTATAAACAAAAAAAAACAAAACAAAAACATACGGAAGATTTTAGCTACCAATATATTTGTTAATATTTGCAATGGAAATATTTCATTAAATACAGAAAACAGAATTGCATGAGTGCACAGAAAGTAATTCCACTCTAGCTTTCACAGGGCATTAAATAACTCTAGATTTCACAGGGCATTAAATAAATAAATAATAATTTGCAACTCTTGTCAGGACAGTATTGCACATTTGTGATATTAGAATACGAGTTAAAATTTATTTTAGCTTTAATGGGGCCTTGTTGTGCCAAAATGCGCTAGATTTAGGTATGCAAATATCTAGGCAGCATCAAAGGTTGAGCTGACAGTGATGTCCAACCTACATTGTATTTTGACATCTCTTTGTAAAGCAATACCTTGTGTCATTTATTTGTTTCTCTTTGTTTGAAGCTGAAATCAACACCAAATGCATACCTGAATATAGTTATGTTATGTGACCGTCATGTTAATGTAATAATACTGTCATATTTTTGGACATTCATTATAATAATTTAAAATATCATAATGTCAGACCCGTACATGGTTTGACTGTCTGAATAATTATGACGACTCAAAAAATATTAGAATGATGCAAAACATCGAATACAAAAATAAATATCTATTCATATCCATAAATGGATACCCGAATTGCCCAATTGAATTGTTTAATCATTAAAATGCACAATTAAAAGTATGTCCAAAGTCAACAGACGTGCATACATGTAGCTCTTTCGCCGTCAGATCATCGCCTCTGTCACACCGTTAAGGAGGCTCACTCCTAATGTTGGGTATATCAAGATTTTTTTTAAACCTATTTAAATTGATTTAACATTGTAGACTAAATGAAATGGTAAAAAGAAATACATAGGTCCATGTGCTTTTATCTTAGATATAAGACATTAAAAAATTTGGCGGCAAATGGATTCCTCTGGATTTTCCCTTAATTAAACATTTGGACCATTATTTGTCTAAAAGCCAGGAAGTTATATCAAATATTTTATTAAAACTTGGCAGTTGTCTTAATTTGACCAATAGAAGACATTCATAAAATAAAAAGTGTTGGTCCTTGTGCAAAATTTCTTACCCATTAAACTGGAAAAAACAGAGGAGTTTCGAAATCTGACAAGAATTCCAAAATGTGAACTTTTTGCTGGAAATCTGTACTATGACGTCAGATTCATCTTTCTAAAGGCGGATAACGTAATTCTAGCAAACAAACTATAAAAAGGAGACTAAAATGCTTATAACTTTTTTTGAGTTCGGTGACATATGATTTTTTTCATATTAATGTAAAGCATACTGGTAGATTTAGCTATGACCTGATTATCGTTGAAAAATCAACGGTCAAATTTTTGTTATACGGATAACTTTATTCCGATCTTGCGAATAATTTTTGGCGGGAATCAGAAAATTGTTAGTTTTTAACAACCCACGGCCATACAAATAAAAGTGTTTAATTTTAATTGGACACGTATTGATCTATAGTTCTACCAGAAAAAAGAATTTTGATTCTAGGTTTCAAAATAAAGAAAAAGCGTTCATTTAAAGAAAGTGTGAACGATATCAATAATTTTGGAAAGACTGCAAACTTTGAGTTAGCGTTCATTTAAAGAAAGTGTGAACGATATCAATAATTTTGGAAAGACTGCAAACTTTGAGTTGCCATAGCGACAAAATTAAGTCGGTGACCCCCCATTTCTTTGGCCGAAAATTTTCTTCCAAGTCACAAACTACTTTGTCACCAAATTTGAGAAAAAAATCAATGGTAGAAGTGAATAGGCAGTTTGGTCTTTAATATACACATTTCACATTGACATCGTATCCATCTTGACGTATTTCACACTGTGATGTCATAAAATAATCTCTCGTCCAAGTTAACTTGGGGAGCAGTCATGAGAACAGTTCTAAGTTAACTTGAAGTAACTTGGGGCAGTCATAAAATCCTGACTGCTCTGACCAGTCATAGAGCCCTGACTGCTCTGACCATGCATTCATAGAGCGCTGACCGCTCTAACCTGTCATAGAATCCTGGATGCTCTGACCAGTCATAGAGCCCTGACTGCTCTGACCAGTCATAGAGCCCTAACCGCTCTAACCTGTCAAAGAATCCTGACTGCTCTGATTAGTTGTATACATTGTAGCTCTAAAATAATACCAGAACTGTAAATACTCAAGATTTAATACAGCGATGGCTACGTCCCACATTCCCTATTCACACGACGAACGCACAAATTTTCACACGTTGAGTGCTATTTTCTTTAATTTTGCCGTAAACATATCAAAACCATCAGAAAATAGTCACTTTTATGTATTCGAAAATTGTAATTAACTGTAAATTTCCGTCATTTTGTAAAATAAACGATTAGATAAGTAAATAAATAAAACCGAATAAAAATCAGCCTTGTAGTAAATAAAATGTCCTGCAAACAGTCACAAAGTTAACATCAAATATCAGAAGAGGTGCATATTTCATTATCACGTTAAAATGATGCACCCACAATACTGAAACTTGGTGTAATTTAACTAATATATATAAGAAAAGGCAGACCTTCTTCATTCCATAATATACCGATGCCCGCAATACTACAACTTGTTGTAATTTAACCTAAAATATATATAGAAATTAATACATGGCCTTTTCCATATCAGCACGGTTATCATCCCGAGACCACCATATCAGCCCGAGGCGCTAGCCTGTTTATTATATACTTCCAATTAGGAGTTATCATCACACCCGGGCCGAAATAGCCATATCACCGGTCTGATATGGATATTTCAAAACAAGGCGGTCTGATATGGCCATATCGGACTGGGTATGTAATATGGACTGTTAACTTCCGGCTATATTACATATGCAAAACAAAACATATCTGCCGGCTAAGTATGTAATAAAATTTATTTATACATGATCAAGCGGCTCATAATGGAATTTCCATTTTGCTGCATCAACTGAAAATTGAAAACACAATTCAAAAAAATATTCCAAAATGATGTATCACTTGCAACTAGTAAATTATCCTGTTATACATATATGTGAGTTGTAATCCTATCGATCTTCTACATTTATCATATTGAACATAAAACTACAAGGCTAACATGCCCCGTCCTCAAGTTGTGGAGAAAGGATGCAGGGGGCAATCATATAAAAAAAAAACAAACTAATGGGCATCACCCTGTACAGACAAATTGTGGATACAAGCGCAACACGCAGGAAGACTACATTCAATGAATGGAGGCTTAAATTTCTGCTCTTACCATTTTTATCATTTTTAAGTGATAATCAAGTTCTTAAATTGAGTCAAAATAACAAATCAAGACATGTTTGCAGATGGAGTTAACATATATGTCATGGTCTCATGTTTATTTTATCCATATCGTTTCATAAAATATTATAAGATTATCCAGTTGCGCAAAGCCCAATGAATGCTGATGCCATGCTTCTTCAAATGTCAGTTATCTTCTTCCACTATTACATTCCAGGCTGTGATGCTGGATGTTCTCCCGTCGATTTTGTTTCTTTGACATAATTTTAAAAGATTTAAAGGAAATAAACTCAACTGATAGCAGAAGAATTAGGAGAGACCAATTGATATGGGGTTGTGTATGTCAGAAGTCAAGGTCACAAATGCTTAAAATAAAAATTCATATCACAAATTGGTTCCCTGTGCATTACGTTACAGATATGAATGAAACGTGCATACTTTAGATAAAAGCATTACAAAAAGAGAAGACATCCTTTAATTTTGAACTCAGCTGACCACACATTCAGTAGAAGAAAGAAATGTCAATCGTTGAGATTAAGAACACTTTTCACTGTTAACTGATCGTCTAAATACAACCCCTGATCTTTGCTCACTTTGTCACAGATATTTTTCTGACATTTTTGTGCATTCCTGTTGTAACTGTAATTGGACTCTGCATTTGCAAAACATTTGGTGGGACATTATAATAAAAAAATTCGATGTGGACCTATTTGTTGAACTTAATTCATACCATGAAGAGGATTTATATCAAGATCTGTAAGGAAGGGAAATCTAGAAGGTTTCCATAAACGTTGTCAAATGTATAGGGGAGCTTACCCGTTAATTAGATGTTGTGCTAATACACGGAATGCAGTTTGATTCTCTGCTCTTGATGTGTTGATAGATTGTTAAAATTTGTA
>MJUU01008624.1:78310-102409 GCA_002080025.1 Modiolus philippinarum | reverse complement strand
TAAAAAGCCCTTTTAGTATGCTAGTCCATTTTAATCTCTTCCTATAAAGTCAAACTTGGTGACTTACCAGCATATACCAGTCCAAAAAAAGTCCACTTACCAGCATATACAAGTACGCAATAAACAATGCAAGGATATGGAGTAAATGCACATGAGACAGAGTCCTAACAAATACATGATTTAACCAAGCAATGGAACAACGCTTTTATTATTGCTCTTCATCTTGAAGTCACCATCAGGCCTTCACACAATGAGCTTTGCTCATACCTCCCTCATAGTAAGTTCAAGATGGCCCAAGTTCAAGTTGCAAGTCCGTTTTTATCTCTTCCTATAAAGTCATACTTACCAGCATATACCAGTATGCAAGGCCATTTTTATCTCTTCCTATAGGTTGAAATCTCATGTCCTCCGGATTAAGCTTGTTGATCTTTTCTTTGAACGTTGAATTTTGATCAAACTGTTTTTCTAATAGGTTCTGTCAAAATAGAAATTCATTTGAATAGTGAGATTTATTGACAATATTGGTTTCAATACTCTTTTTAGCAATAAGAAAGTGTAGATGTTCTTGATCAATTGTTTTTAACCAAAAATATAAATGTCATAAAATTCTTCTGAGTTATTGCCTATCCATTTTACTCATTCTTTTATTTAGAAGAATCTGACATTTGATTGTAATTAATTACAAGTTTGAATCTTACAATCTTGTAACATTTAATGTATATATTTACATGCCTTTATCTTAAGATTTTTAGGCTGATAAAAACTCAATAGCAATAAAGTTAAAGTAGATATACATCTGTACAAATAAGATGTATTGTCCATTATCAGATCTATGATGATAATACCACAACAAGCAGTATGCCACATCATAAATGCAAAAAAAAATATTGTCATGTATAGTGCTCAAATGCAGAAAATTGTATTTATACATATATGCAGCTCTGATAAGAACTACAGACAACTACACTTTCAGGCACAAACTGGTACATGTATATATATTTTTATTCGGCCACCATTTTTGCCACAAGAGTTATTTCATCAATAAAATACTGTATACCTTTAAGGTATCCACTACAAGGTAACCCTACCCACACATTACTTTCCAATTTGTAATAACATTGAACCACATCATAGCAAATAATTTTGTTGACATGTACTAGTTTTTCAAACATACCTTTAATAGCTTTAGTTTAGTAGCTATTTTACAATGTTTATAACCAAACTTTTCCATTTCCCAGGCATCTACATCAGAATAGGTGTAACAAAACTGAAAGTATGAAAACAAAGATCTAATACACTTTATGAAAACAAATGTATAGCAAACAAATATTTTATTTGTTATTCCAGATGCCCAAGGAGGAGCTTAACAATCAATAAAATTGAGATACAATTATTTAAATGATTCCAGTGAATATTTATAAAGGATGTTTCGTTTTTGATACAGACTTTATCACGGCCAGTATCAAGTGAGCCTGTTAGGGCAAGTTTGATGCGTTACGCCATGATAAAGTCCATATCAAAAACAAAATGTCCAATATTAATTTTATCGATAATTCACAATATGATAAATAAAACTCTATAACAAATTGAAATAAGCTTAAATTTCTGTTTAAGCACATTTAATCTATTATTTATTTCAATAATTTATATGCATTCTTCATTCAACGTATTACAGGTATGAACACGACAAATAGTACAAAACATGACGTCAACATAGAAACCAGCATGTTACGCCTTCAAAGTGACCCAATAATTTCATGATTGAGTCCAGTTCGGTGATACAGAGAATATCAGTCTCTGTAGATCAAAGGAAATTCATACAAATTACCGATAAATCATATTATCGGTAATTTGTATGAGTTTCCTTTGATCTCACAACGCAAATATTTTTCAGTATTTGCAACTGCCCGAATACGAAAAAATATTGGCAAAAAGTATCTTAGGCCACGCCTAATTTATCAATCAGCATCAATGAAACAAAGATATATACATCTTACAGAGACTCTTACCGGATGGTACAAATTCTTTTACTAATCAATACTAGTCCATTTCACGATTGGTTGAAAATTAACATTCATTTTCAAAATTTGTTCAATTAAATAAATTAGTTAATTACCGATAAAAATAATAATAGAAGTTTTGTTTTTGATACAAGAAATATTGGCTCAAATAATGGACTCGCCCACAAGGGGCTCGTCCATTATTGTTCGCCAATATTTCTTGTATCAAAAACAAAACTTCCATTATTGTTCGCCAATATTTCTTGTATCAAAAACAAAACTTCCATTATTCTATGTATATCTGAGTAAGATGAAGCTATAAAACATATTAGCGCTGTTCCATTAACACATACAGGTGCCCCACGAAAGCATCATTAAAATAAAAATAGTAATGGTGGATTACATGATACCCCTCAACGTTTCACAAAATTTCAAAGTATCAGGGGGCATATCTCCAGAACCCCTTGGACCTCTGAACCCATATTCGAACTCGGCCTGAGTTTTGTGGTGAACAAGCTACATACCAAGTTTGAATACTGTATGTAATTCCGTTCAAAAGTTATCAGTTGGAAACCTTCGGGGGACGGACAGACAGACGGACGGATGGACACACGACTGAGGGTATCACATAATACCACGCCACTACGTGTGGCGGGGTATAATGATATAGCCACCCATAAAAGCAATTCTGGTGTGTTCATCTGACATTTTCATTATCAAATTGACTTTTTGCAACTACATGTACTCTTAGAGTTAATTAAAAATTTCCCTGTTTGCCATATAAATATACATGTACCTTAGAATAAGTAATATTCTTTTTAATTCTCTAGAATTTTGACAACTACAAGCAAAATGCAAATGAACAGTGAAGAAAATCTCTGACAATTTATAATACACGTACACATTTTTCCATACACATACATGTACATGTGAGCAATGCTGCCAACCTATGTTCACACTTTACAACCTTGACAGCACCTATAGTAACTGTTATCTCTGGAGTTGCCTCACAAGATATATCTCTCATGAAGCCTTGTGGTTACTGAGGAAAATTTGACAGTATTACTTTGTGACAATGCTGACATTGGCACGAGACTACAGACAGTGATACCAATATATCACCTCTGAGAAATGCAATGGACACAAAAGTGTCTCAAAATTAAATCAGAAAGATTGCTTGAAGTTTTTAGGTTGATTATATGCTAAAATCTTGTTTGAAATTTGTATCAAATAAGGTTATCTTTAATAACTAATTTGTAAATGCAGTTACCATATTTCACTATGAAAGCATCAAAGTGGGTGACTAGGGGGTTTGTCCTCCCATTTCCCACTTTTTTGCCCTTTTTGCCAATTTAAACTTTTTTTTCTTGTTTTCCCGCTTGCTACAAGTTGTTTTTCCCATTTCCCTACTTTTTTCTTCCCTTTTCACGTTCCCAGAATTTTTTATCCCCTTTCTCCCATTTCCAATAACCCTGTCACCCCTGGCCCTAACTCATTAACAGGACTGTACTTAATTAGACTCCTGTGATATACATGTAGACAGAAGGAAAAGCCTACTCTATGTATCACAACATACCTTGATGATATATCTTTCCCATCGATTGGCTGTAACTGATGTCTTTCCAATTCTCCTCAGAAGACGTACATGAATATCTATTAATGGCATTGGAACTGAAAATAAAAATAAAGCTGGAGGTAAAAATTAAATAAATTGTTATCTGCACATTTAATTCATATTTTCAGATAAATACTTTTGGAACAAATATTATCTTATTCACTTTATCATATCTCAGTATTGAAAAGTATGGAATTTGCAACACTCTTTTATCAATAAAGGGCTACGCTGAGTGCAGCATAATACGACCGCAGCATTTCCACCAATGAAATTTGAGCAAGTGTAATTTCAAGTTAATGTATGTGGACACAGTAATTAGCTGGACACAAAGTAGTCCCAGGGAACATAAAAATTAGTCCTTTTAATCCCTTAAACATCAGAAACAGCAAGAGTTACACAAATCTGTTGACATTCTACCTAGAGCTTACAACATGAGGAATCCAAAGAAAAAAATCTGACTGAAATCGGACGAAAAATAAAGATTTTGCATATTTTGAAAAATTGCAATTTTGGTCCTTTAGACCCCTTTTAGCTCAGAAACGGTAAGAGATGCACAATATCTGTTGACATACTAGTATTACACAAAGCTTACAACAACAGGAATCCAAGGACAAAAAATCCCATTGAAATCCGATGACAAATAAAGATTTTACATTTTTTTAAAAATTGCAATGTTGGCCCCTTTGACCCTTACAGCTCAAAAACGGTAAGAGATTTGCTAAATCTGTTGATTTACTACTGAAAGCTTCCACAAAGAAGAATCCAAAGAAAAAAATCCCATCAAAATCATATAAAAAATAAAAATTTTAGGTGATATGTGCATTTGCAATTTTGGCCCCTTTTAGCCCCCTATATACATATAGCTCCAAAAGGAAACAAGTTATCAAAAGTCTAATTGTTAAGCGCTATGTTAATTTTTCATAAGGAACCCATTGCAAAAAACTGCATCAAAATCGGACAAAAATAAGAAATTAATATTTTTGAGATCTGCCCCTTTTGAGGCCAATTTATAAGTAAGTAATTTTTATTTAACGTCATCGGATTACAATATTAACAATAAACATATACCGACTACATACATATAACACACAAACATAAAACACATACAGTCATGCAATACAAACATAAAACACATATGACATTTGTATGAGTACTCATGCATAAAACATAAGCAACAGAACAAACCATAAAACATATGGATCACAAGCATAAGAAATAGCATAATTTACTATACTTCAAAAGGCTAAAAACAGCTACTCTTTTTACCGTTAATGATGTTCAGAAACCCCCCCCCCCCCTTTTTTCAAATACTTAGTAATTTCAATACAAATTTGTGTCACTTTATCAAAGAAATAGTAAGTTTCTTTTTATCAAATGTTTGGTTTTGTAAAATCTTTCTTTTTAACATTCCTATGCTTGGTTTTCTAGGTCATGCACGGACACACTGGGGTGTGAATAGAGATACTGGTTCATGTATTTATTACAATTAGCACACATTAAGTTTATTACTATAAAGGAAACGCAATCTTATGATGGTGAAATGCAGAGCTGTCAAGGGGGTTTGGGTTCCAAGAGTGAGACAGAGGGCATGTGTTGGAATAGCCACAAGATTTTTTTTCTGAGGCGAAGGTGTTGCATTCTGAGAGCATTTCAAATGGTAATCATGGTAATAGCAAGGAATTTGAAACCAAATTTTTCATTAAGAATGGAAAATATCAAATTAGCTTTCATATATGTGATTTCCATAGAAAAAAAAAATTTTGTTTTTACTTCAGGGCCTTTAGTAGGTGAACCAACACTGTTAAGTCGAAATGTAGGCGATGATCCTAGGGAGTGGATACCTACAGGTATGCAGGGTTGTCGTATTAAAAGTTAAACTGATACTAAAGTGACAACAACACTTTAGTAGAAAATGAATCAGTAGTGTGATAGAATGTGCAGAACAACCCCTTATTTCTGGTTTTCTTATTATGAAGGCACTGGATACGGTTACACAGATATGTAACAATAACGGAAAATTATTGTTACACAAAAGATTAATATTAAGAGTACATTGCCGGATATGGGACCGATATTTTCTGTGTGTAACAATAATATTAGAATCTGAATTGTTACACATCTTATTGTTACACAAAATAACAATTTCGAAATCTGAAGGCGCTCGGCAAAACCAAAGTATGTCTATGTCAAAGTATTTTTACTGATTCATGTGTGACCCATAAAATATTTGCTGTATTCAGCAGTGCATGGGTCAAATTAAAAAAACAACTGCTGAAAAAAGGGAACATGCAGAATGGACATGTCAGGTGTGCAATACAGATATGCACATCTCTCCATCCATCATTTGCTATGGGTGTCTGGAATAGCAACATAAAAAAGTGTGAAAGTCTTAAAAAGCTGCACCAAAATTGTGCTTTTGGCTTTGCAGCGAATGCCGTAAAAAATAAATGAACAAAGTATTGAAGTATTGCCAGTACTTTGCTGATTGAAATATTAAAATAAAAAGTATTTTTACCACAATTTATATTTGAGAATATCCATTTCGTATTTCAAATCCCATACCTTTATTGTTGAATAAACCAAATCGTTTGTGTAACAATAATGTGTAACAATAACATGGACATTTATTGTTACACATAGGAAATATCAGTTCCGTATCCAGCAATGTACTCCGAAAAATACTTTTCTGTGTAACAATATATATTTTCCGTTATTGTTACATATCTGTGTAGCCCTATCCAGTGCCTATAGACGACTTTCCAGTGGGTGAATTTTCTCAGAAAATTTTGACGTCACAATATAGATTTTCCAATGTCACAATGTTTAGTGACGCATTTTGCGCCGATTGACCCCAGGTCAACGGGCGCAATTCATTCATAAAGAAGTACATGTAAGAAAGTGGTCTATAGATGACTTTCCACTACGTGAATTTTCCCGGAAAATTTTGACGTCACAATATAGATTTTCCAACGTCACAATGTTCAGTGGCGCAATTTGCGCCGATTGACCCCAGGTCAAACAGCGCAATTCATTCATAAAAAGAAGTAAGAAAATGGTCTATTATAAAAAGGTCTTAAAATCAATTTTTCTCCTAAATTTAAGAAGTGTGACATTGAAAGGAGTGAGTGCGAGAGCGTGATTTGATGTTGGAAAGCATGACTCTCACGCAGAAAGCGTGAGACTTGACAGGTTTGGAAATGCAAAATATATGTGCAGTATCTAGCCAACTGGCCAATGCAAAACCTTCTTCATTTCTTACTGCTGTTAAATAAACTCATGTGCCTTTATTGTGAGATAAAGTCAATGTTTCAAAATTGACTACAGATGAAATTCTTTATCAAAAAGCCTTAAGATCTTTTGTTTGTGTTGAAAATTTGTCGAACTCGTCCTGTATCTCTTTGTAACTGACGTCGTTCAGATAAATCAAACGTTTTGGACGATTAGTAGCTTACCCTGCTTAGTGTCTTCGAGCCATCGTTCTAGATCGGAATATGAAATTTCTTTAAGACCGATCATCTCGCCATGTCTGTCCCAAAAATTGCAAATAACTGCAAAATTGGGATCTTTATGGCACAAGCTTTCCGCAGCCATCGCCATTTTGGATATGCTAATGATAAATGTTACTTGAACCAAGTTGAAAGCGAAAGTAACAGCAATCAGAGCGTATATTTAACAAAAACAACAACATAAGATAACAATCAGGGAATTTTCATAACAAGACATTTAAGAAAATTACAAATAATGTTTATGTTTATTCGAAACGACGGACAAATTTAAAGGCCTTTCTTGCAAACTGACCTTGACCTTCAATTATAAACAAAGCACTGAATATAGTCTATTTCTGCATTCATTTTAAACACAACGTTATTGTTGTTTTCAGAATAATATATAATGAATTTTTTCTTAGCCTATACGGAAGAAAATATCGGCCACTCAGATTTTTTTTCAAAGATTTCAATGTTGAAAACTCAAGATAAAGACCTGAAAATTGAAGATAAAAAGTTGAAAATTCAAGATAAAAACTTCAAATCTCAAGATTTAGTTGAAAATTCAAGAAAAAAAAATTAAAATAATAAAAGTTCAAGAAATAAAATGAAAATTCAAGAAAAAAAAGTTGAAAATTCAACATAAAAATCATTAAGATTCAAGATAAAAACTTGAAAATTCAAGATAATCATTTGAAAATTTAAGAACTGAAACGTTGAAAATTCAAGATAAATAAATCATGAAAATTCAAGAAAAAGTTGAAAATTCAACATAAAAATCATTAAAATTCAAGATAAAAACTTGAAAATTCAAGATAATCATTTGAAAATTCAAGGAAAAAAGGTTGAAAATTCAAGATAAAAACTTGAAAATTCAAAATAATAAGCTGAAAAATCAAGATAAGTTATGTCTACAAAACAAAATTGCAATATACACTGAAAGTTAAGGTTTAGTAGTCATTTGTACTAAGCTCCATTAGATCTATTCACATAAAGAATATCAATCTGCTTGCAATTGAAATTAACGACCTAAAAGCATAATCTAGATTTTGACCTATTGACCTCTCTGACCTTGACATATGACCTCACCCTAATGAAATTTGCATAGTGGTGTTCAGCTTTATGCCAAACATGAAGGTGCTATAACATCTAGTTGAAAAGATATAGGCAAAGTCAAAGTTTTCGAATCTATACTCAGTGACCGTGGCTTGACCTTTTACCTGACTGATTTTTTTTTGGGTGTATTTGTTCTGAGCTCTATTCACGTATAAAATAAGAAGCCTTTAGCAATTGCAGTACATAAGCTGTAGCAAAATATAGAGTTTAATTCTTTGGACCTCTGTGACCTCGACCTTTGACCTGACCTTAGTGAAATTTGCACATTGGGGTTCAACTATGCAGACCAAATACATGTATGAAGGTCCTATCACATCTGATTGAAAATATATAGGTGATGTTAAAGTTTTTGTTAAAGTTTCAAAATTTGCAATCTGTGACCTTGACCTTTGGCCTGACCCAAATTTTTATGGTGGATTTCTACTAAGCTGCACTAGATCTACCCACATACAGAATATCAAGCCTCTAGCAATTGTAATTAACAAGCTATAGCAAAATCAAGATTTTGAACTTTTGACCTCTGTGACCTATACCTTTTACCTGATCTCAGTAAAATTTGTATTTTCGCGTACGGCTTTACAAGATCAATACGCATACCAATCACGAAGGGCTTATCACATCTGGTTCAAAAGTTATAAACCAGGTTTAAGTTACGGACTGACAGACAGACAACCAGACAGACAGGACAAAAAACATATGCCCCAGATCTGAAGATCCAGGGGCAAATTGTTTTTTATCTTGAATTTTCAACTTATCATCTTGAATTTCCAAGTTTCTATCTTGAATTTTCAACTCATTGTCTTGAATTTTCATCTTATTATATCTTTTTGAATTTTCAAGTTATTACCTTGAATTTTCATCTTTTTATCTTGAAATTTCAACTTATTACCTTGAATTTTCACGTTTTATCTTACATTTTCAACTTATTATCTTGAATTTTCAAGTTTTTATCCTGAATTTTCATCTTTTTTATCTTGAATTTTCAACTTATTGTCTTGAATTTTCAAGTTATTATCTTGAATTTTCATTTCTTTATCTTAAATTTTCAACTTATTATCTTGAATTTTCAAGTTTTTATCTTGAATTTTCAACATATAAATCTTTGAGAAAAAAATCTGAGTGGCTTATGTGGGCTTCCAAAAAATTCTGTTTCCATTTATTAATTAATTAGGCAAGTAAGTAAAACCAATTAAGAAAATAAGTAAGTAAAATTAAATTAATAAAATCAACTAAATAAGTAGTAGATCTAGTCCGGGACTACTATAAGTCCCAGTGTAACAGAACAGAAGTTAATAACATTTGTTCCAAAAGGATAAAATATTATAGAACATCTTTTTCCAAAGGAACAAATGTTACAGTATTTGTTCCTAATGGAATAAACGTGATATAACAGATGTTCCCAAACAGAAGAAATTAAATATCAATGTTCATAATATTTCTTCCAAAGGAACTTCTGTTAGGTGGAACAAATATACGTTGACACCAGATCTAGTGTAAGATTTTTAAGTGAGATTTAACCAGGATAACCCAGTTTGACAAGTGAATGTAAAATTTATGTAGTTTAAGGTTGCGTAGTGGTCAAAGGAAAATATTTCGAAGGCGGTTGTTAAATCATAGAGTACCGTAACTTGACTGAAATGTAGAAAATAGATAAAAAAGACCGAGGAACAAACGTTTCGAGGTTAAGCTGAAATAAAAGGGAGACCAACAGTAAATGTGAAAAGTTAACACAAATATATACAGGAGGTAGGTACGCCGTGAAAATCTTGGCAATCGACACCCTCTGCAGATTGCACGGTATTGTGCAGTCTGTGTAACGGTTTATGATATCCACCGTGAAATAAGTTTCAAAGGAACATATTTCATTGCTAACCCCGTGAAATAATCTTCAGTTGGAAAGTATTTACTGCTCATCTGGTGAAATAATCTCCAAACGGAATAAATCTAATAGATATAATAACATTTGTCCCAATTTTGAACTTATTTCACAGGAGACTATTTTTGCCTACATCTGCGCCCCAATCTTGCACTTTTTGCAACATGCGCCCGGTTGCAAATTGCAAATGGAAGGCGCACATTTCAAATGGTACGACGCAGATTGCAAGTATTGGGGCGCAGATTGTATTTCGAATTGCTGATCCTACCCGTAATGGAAAACTAGTAATTAACGTATGCCGTGCATTATGAATAACATAGGACAACATACCAGGCAGTAGATTAATTATACCCCAACTCTTTCCCTGCTGGCTATTATCCTTACCCTTACCCTGACTAACCCTGAACCTTTCCCTAAATATAACTCTATCCCTTTCCTTGAAAATAACCCTAGGCTTCTCCATAATTTAACCCCAACCCTTTCATTGACTATAACCGTAACTACTTCTTGAAATATAGCTCTATAAGATAACCCTTTCCCTGAGTATAACACTTACCAAACTTTCCCCTGGCTATAACTCTTACCCTTTCTCTGAATATAAACCTACCAGTAATCTGCGCACAGACGCTAGCGAGTGTATTTCTTGCAGTTTGCACTCTTTGGGCGCAGAATGCATTAAAAGGAGGGCGCAGTTGACAGAATTCATACGTTCGACCTACATGTATACAGCCTACAATGTAACTGATCAAACCAACCCGGGTAAATCGTGAATGACTACTAGATTAATGAGTGTTGGAAACGACAGTGGTGCCCCACTCCTTGTGTGCACAGAAAACAGTTGTAATACAGAAACTGGTTATATTTTCACCGAACATTTTTTGAAATCAAAATTTCGAATAGTCACTATTTTTACTAAACAAAATTGAAGACTTCATATGGCTGTTAGCTAGAATTCCAAAAATAAATGTTATATGAAACTTTCGGGAAATTAACCAAAAATGAACTTAGATATTTCAGAATGTCCAATCGGTGGAAATGTTTGTTCTAACTGAAACTAATTCTAAAACTATGGTTTCAATGTAGAATTCCAAAAAGTACAAGTTGTCCTTGGGGCTTCGAATATTTGTTGTTACACCAACTGTTGGTAAAACTATTGTTTTTTTTTTTTTATACCAACCATTTGCCAACAGTACCGACCAAACTAATGTTAGCCCAACGTGTTAGTGTTATCTGGGTTAAATTAATCCAAAGGTGAAGGAGGGGTTAGCGTCGCGTCCCACATGTGTCAAAGTCCACATCTTGGGACCATTGTCAAAATCTACATCTTTGGCCTCTTGTTTGAACCAAGAACAATATAAAAAATCCCAAAGTCTATCGTGCATCTACAAATTATGCAATGCTCTGGATATCAGTCATATGTTATATACACAGGCACTTGTTTCATCAAAAAATTTCAGTCCCTATTTTTTTATGAAACAAGTGCCTGTAGTTATATAAGGGAAATGGTATTTTTATGTTCATCATGATTCATATTGTTAGTCCATGATAGTTGGTATCTGTTTAAAAGAGGAATAATGTTCAGTTGGGACGTTCTTTACACGGGTGCCGTATGATAATCCAACGGTCCGGTCGGGAAGTTCCAACTAAATAAGTACAAATCCATGACGTTTTCCTAGCAGCAATCTTTATGATTGTTGTTACATTGTGAAATTCCCGACACCCCCTACATTTAAAGCTGTTACATTGGTATTACATTTTGCTTGGCTGGTGGTTGTTTCTTCTTTTAGAAAAGTAAGGTAGTGTCACGTCGTTACCATGACTTTGAAAAATGACATTTTTAAGCCACTGAGATATCTTTTTACGTAAGATAGCGTATATTTTGGTTTTCCGATAAAGACATTCGTGCTTCTGATAAATCAAGATTCCTAGAATATTAATGAAAGTAAATGAACTTGTAGCAGATTGACCCAGTTAATTCTTTTATGATATCGAATGTTTTTATCAGTTTTTGTCGGAAATAAAGTAAAAATATATCAAGAGTGTTTTTGTATTGTAACATGAAACTAAATAAAAAAAAATGTAAGAGAAGTTTGCCAAAATCGATTCCTTGAGGCCTCTTGTTTGTCCCGACTAATATAAAATTCTGAAAGTTCATAGCGCATTTTTATTTCGTATCCAATTATTTAGCTTGTTTAGGGTATATTCGGATACGGGATATTTGCCACTTTTGTTAATTTGAGACAAAAAGTACTTCACCCTTGGCAGATTGAAACATCAGTTTCAAATTATCTCCCTGTGAAGTAAGAGTGCACTAATTAAAGATTATTTATTTTATCCAATAATACAACAATTCACAATGTATTTAACTACAAGGAAATAACCCTTAAAAAGTAAAGAAAGATTATAAAATGGTGGAAATTTTACAAAATAGAATAAACAGCTGCGCCAAGTCGCATGATACGCCCTTCGCCACCCCTTCAAAACTTTAAGTGATTTAGGTAAAGGATTCTCAATTAAGAAGCACCTAAAACTTCCTAATTGAGCTTGATATCTCTTTAACAAATCAATCTGCAAAGTTTAAAGTGAGCTGATCAAAGTACTTACACGTAAGAGTGCGACATGTAAAAAATTGCCTTAAGTCCTATAACTCTTTCAAGAAAAATCAAAATTTCACGAAAAGGTATGCAGATCCTGAGGCCATCATACCAAATACCTATACAAAGTTTGAAGTGAATCGGCCAAACGGTTGTCAAGTTAGAGCGCGACATATGAAACGGACGGACAGAGAGAGAGACAGACGGACAGACGGACGGACGGACGGACAATCGGACATCGGTATACCATAATACGTTCGTCATTAGACGGGCGTATAAAAATCACTCAACACCATATTTTTATTGTTACGATATATATTTAAAATCTGAATGTAAGCTTATTGATTGGCTGCAGGGAAGGTTAACTGCAACTAATCAAAAACGTGGATTTGAGACTATAGAAATCCAGCTTGATCTGCCAAGGGTGAAGATGGGTGGAGCGAATCGTAACCCTTGGCTTGCGAAGATGATTACGCTATAGCAAAATTAAAACTCTAAATAAAAAATTACGGAGACAAGTGCGATGGACGGACGAACGAGGCCAACGTCAATATCCCTTAACCTTTGTTCGGAATTGCGGGGACAATAATGTAGTGTTAATTCACCAATAAGTGGAACATGGTAAAGAAAGTCAGATTATAAACTACCAAAAGTACAACAAACAAAAGAAAATAGAGGGATATAATAGTTTTATGTGGACCAACTAAATATACTGCTGAAGTCAACATAAATTAATAATGAAAAATGTGGAATCAATGCAAATGAGACAAGGTCTCTGCAAACACATAGCAAACCAAGCAATGGCGCAACGCTTTTATTGTTGTGTTTCACCCTGAAGTCACCATTGGGCTTTCATTAATGAGCTTTGTTCACGCCTTGTAGTTCAGTTAGTTCTAGACGGCCCCTAACACCGGCTAATAAGTTTACATCAATCAATCACGTGCACATTGCACACCTTTGTATTTACATATGTATGCAAATTAACACCAGGCATGAGGCAAATTGTGTAAACTTAACAGGGTGTAAATTTGCACAGGTCAAGGTCAAGTGTCAATGTATATGTATTTTGAATATGTAAATGCAAAAAATGTGAACACCGTGAAAATTACTTTTACTGTCCATGAAAAGGAAGACCATCATCTAAACATAGAACTGATGGGTACACATGACCACAGTACAAATCAGGCGCAGATCCAGGAAATTTGAAATGGGGGGGGGGTCGATTTAGAAGTGGTAGGAAATATCACCGAGCGGATCGAGGGGCGAAAATTTTGGGGGTATTTCTTAGTAAAACACCAGGATATTCATTAAAAAATACATGATTGTCCGAAAAAAGGGGGTACCAACCCCCGGAAGCCCCCCCCCCCCCCCTTTGGATCCGCCAATGACAAATTGGAATCCAGTAGGACCTATTAACATTAACTGAAAATATAGGGAGGAAAATGGCAGTGTGGTCTGTGCCCCGGGTCTGTGCCCGGGGGTCTGTGATTGAAATCGTCAGTCAGTCAGTCTTTTCACATTACAATAGAATTTAGTATTTTTGCGTACTGAAAAAGCAGAAGATCGAGGGAACAACCGTTGCTTGGAGATATGTAATTTAGACTAAAAAAAGATGATCTACATAGCTCTATCCTCAACTAATTTTGGCTTTTCTATTTAAATTCTATTGGTAATTTGTTCTCTATCAGTTCTTACACATAATTCTATTTCATATATATATATATATATATATATATAGATTTTCAAATACATGTTTTGATGTGATATGCACTGAAGAGACGTAAGTTGTCAAAATGACCACAATTCAGAAATTTCAATCACATTAACTTTGGTCTTTTGTTGTTAATTTTAGGAGAATACGTTTCAGGCAGTTTGTCTAATTTGTCCAAGTATCAAAATAGCTGATTATTCAAACATATTTGACAAGAAAAAAAAAAACAGAAACAAAGAACTTTCCATCTTCGCTAGCCAGTCGAGAGGAGCGAATCGTAACCCTTGGCTAGCGAAGATGAGAATTTTCCTACTTCACCGGTAAGAATTATTCAATGAATTTTTACAACTATAATGAAAAAGGTATGAAACATATTAAAGTAAAAAGTGAGTCAGTATTAATATTTGTACGCACTTTGGGGTACGCAGACCTTCAGACCGGGCTTCAGCCAAATATCATGGTAATCTCCGAGATGGTGTAGGGCCGGGGGGGGGTCACTTCCAATATATGAGATGAGCCGCTGGAATAGGTACCTTTTTCTTGCTTCAGATTATATGATAAGGGTTGTAAATTGTGATGAAAATATGTGAAAGAGTAGGAAATTTCAGGTGAAATTATATGACAATTAGACAATTAGACAATTTTATTCGTACAAACACATTACAATAAATGGTTATAACACAATATATAAAGCAAATGAACAACAAATTATATAGACAAAATTCTCTGGGGCGGCGGTGACTAGTATTTGAATATATATTGGCGATGTCCTAATTTCCAGACATTTATTTGAAAATGAAATAAGAGCCTTCAGTGTTGGTAAGGAAATGCTGTTCAATAGAAAACGTATATTGCTCTCAGTTAAGTAGTTAAAGTTTTTACAAATAACTTAAGTTTTTGGATCAGATCTTGTCTGAAAGCATTATAAGCTGGACAGTATAGAAAAAAAGTGCTTCTCGTCCTCAATTTGTCCAGAATTGCAGACAAGACAAATACGATTTGGCCTTGGGATATTTTTATGACGTCCTTGTTCAATTGCAAGGGAATGAGCGCTTATTCTTAATTTGCATAAAGTGGCTCTGTCAGATTTAAATCTGCAGGAATCCACATATGCAGGTCTATTATTTACGACATGAATAAATCTATTAAAATCTAGTTTGTTATCTTGAGTTATACTATTATGTTGATTTTGAATAGCTTGGTCATTGATTCTCTGTTTAATGTTAACAATATTTTGTTTAATGATATGAGTATTAGAAGTCAAGTATCCAAAGCCTAACTTTTTAACCCAACCATGAACTGTTGTTATCCATTTATTTGAAGTAATATTATTATAAATCTTATTAGCAAGAGTGTGGCTTGAATTTGCGATATGTTCCCAAAATTTAATTGTCAGAAGCTGAATTTTTCCATGAAGAGGGTATCTATTGAGTTCAGCAAGACAGGCTACATTGGTCGCCTTACAATTAACTCCTAATATTTCTTTAATAAATTTTAAATGCAAATTTTCATAAGGGTCTGAATCCTTAAAACTACAATTTACTCCCCAAACTTCAGAACCATAAAGGATTATTGGGATTACTAAAGTATTAAAAAGTTTTTCTAAAAGGTTGCATGAATTGTTGAGACCAATAGTTTTCTTAATTTTAAACCAAGCTTTGCGTCCTTTCTCAGTCAATAGCTTACATGAAATATTGATATTGCCTGTATATTTAATATTTACACCAAGGTAACAGTATGGTTTTACTGTTTCAATATAATTATCTTTGAATGTAAATTTATTTAAAAACGATTTCCCATTTGAATTGAAAACTATTACTTTTGACTTTAGCACATTAACTTCTAATTTCCATGATGAACAAAATTCATTTAAGATATTCAGGGATTTTTGTAACCCACCCTATATGATAGGGTCATTNNCCCCCCCCCCCCCCCATCTAAATCAGATACAAATTAGCATTTGATATAGTATTAAACCGTGTGTAATTTACTACTTTTTGATTGAAAATAAATAATTTACAGTTTTCATCCTAATATATGACAAGGTATACCACAGGGGTTTGTTACGAAAAAATGCTCTAACCCACTGAAAAAATAAATTTTCGGTGGGTTAGAGTTTTTTCCGTAACAAAGCCCTGTGGGTATACTTTATCTTCATTATATATGTATTCTGTATTTTGTATTCTATTCTATATGATTAAGTATACTTTCTGCTAAAATATATGACAAGGTATACATTTTTGAGATTCTTAATATATGATAAGGGTGGGGGACCTGATGTAAAAGCGGCTTCATGAGACCGAATTCTTCCGCCTCTATGGTGCAAATATTACCTGTTTATCGTTTATCTTTTCTATTTGGACTTTTATTTTTATTTTTTTATTTTTGCTGTTAACAGCAAAAATTAAAAAATAAAAATAAAAGTCCAAATAGAAAAGATAAACGATAAACAGGTAATTAACAGCAAAAATTAAAAAATAAAAATAAAAGTCCAAATAGAAAAGATAAACGATAAACAGGTAATTAACAGCAAAAATTTAAAAATAAAAATAAAAGTCCAAATAGAAAAGATAAACGATAAACAGGTAATATTTGCACCATAGAGCACAGGCACTTGTTTCATAAAAAAATTCCAGTCCCTCCCTCTCTTCTTGACTGGAATTTTTTTATGAAACAAGTGGAAGAAGAGAGGGAGGGACTGGAATTTTTTATGAAACAAGTGCCTGTGCCATAGAGGCAGAAGAATATTCGGTCTACCACTACCAGTCCTACCAGAATGGAGTGACCTCCTCCCCCCTCCCCCCAACCGAGATGGTAACCAAGTCCCTATTTGACACAGAAAAAAAGCAAAAGAACGAATATTAGATTATATGTACTGAGATAAACAGTAATTGTGCTGTAGATTGTAATTGTAAATGGGGAAGGTACATTTAGTCACCGGCGATCACAGTCAAACGCCATTTAAAGCTGAAATTACCTCCCTTTTAAATATTTCGCTTTTACAAATAAGTATTTTATAACAATCCTAATGAAGGAAAATTATTATCTAAATCAATTTAAGTTATTAAAATATATTTTTTATTCTAACGTTTTTCTTTGTTTGTAATTTTATGTAAAATATTTCATTTATTTGAAATATTTATTTTTAAATTTCACCATAGTAATAAAAAGCAAATATAAATTTATTAAGAAAATAACGCCTAATATCTGCTCATACTTTGTACGCCTATGTCTCGCATATTATAACGACCTAATGATGTCTCGCTTGTTTATAATATGCAATCTTTGGAGATCTCGATGAGGTCAACATACAATTACAGAATAAAGATGATTAGTCTCACGGTATTGATCCTTTCAGACGAGCCAAGGGTTCTCTGAAAAGGAGAGGCGTGGATTGTAACCCTTGGCTAGCTAAGGATTGTAAAATTTGGGTTAAACTGACGTTATAAGTCTTAAAATGTGGTATACGGAAAGTATTCTGCAAAGAAATAAAAATAAAGATTTATTAGCATGGCGCACTATAAAGATGGACAGACATCTCCGACAAAAAGCATTAGTTTTGACTAAAAAACCATGTAAACAATAAATAGGATATGGATTTCATTAATAAAAAGAATGGACCCCTCGAGGGCAATGACAAAAAGAAAAGTAATCGGCGCAAGCAGAACATTTGGTTCTGAAAAGAAATCAGTCTGGTTGTCATGGAGGAGATTAATGTACAACCGCTTTGTACATGTAAAAATTGGAATTGTATTTTTCTTTGTTCTCATATTGCAAAATCTAAGAATACTATGCTGTGGCATATGCTTTCAGAATTTCAAACATGTACGCTTATCGATGGACAGTGTATCTGCTAGATAAGTTGATCACCGTTGCGGCAAGTGACTAGAGGAAAAAGGGATAAAACTGACAGCAGCCAAACGATTCCATGCTATCTTGACAAGGTGCACTTGAATTAAAATTAAGTACAAGACCACTTTTATAGTATGAAACTGTTAGCAAATAAATAACAAAATACCGAAGTTACTGTAAATTTATTTTCTGCATAAGCGCATATCGACATCTTATGTCTCATCAGTGCAGATCAAACAAAATCATTTGGAAGTCCAATAACCGAAAACTATCGTTTAATTCTCAAGCACTCACGTTTGTGTGAAAAACACTCCCAAAGTATTCGTATTCATTCGTAAAGTAATCTCGTATATTCTTAAAATGCTCGAGTGAATTCGTGTAGATCCGTATGCTGTTTCCGATTTATTGATACTGCTCACGATTCGGTAAATGACTGCTGAGATGTTCATGATTCGATAAATCACTTCTGAGATGTACATGATTCGATAAATGACTTCTGAGATGTACATGATTCGGTAAATGACTTCTGAGATGTACATGATTCGATAAATGACTTCTGAGATGTACATGATTCGGTAAATGACTTCTGAGATGTACATGATTCGATAAATGACTGCTGAGATGCTCACGACTATTCTCATTTCAGTATTCGATGGTGGTTTCATCTATTTCTTCATGATAACACACAAGAAGACACTTTTTTACGGACCTAACAAAATCACAATACTAAGTAATCTTTTTTTTTCTTTCTTCAGTTCTGGTTCATCAGTCACATGTATTTCTATTCTCTTTAGTGATAAGCCAGGTTCATTCAAGACAATAAGCTAGCAAAGTCCGCAAATTATATAGATGACGTCCTTCCATTAAATAATCCTCAATTTAATGATAACCTTCATCTTGTATACCCAAATGAACTCATAATTAAAGAAACCACCGATACACCCTCATCAGCAAAAATTCAGCATAATACCTGGACCTATACATACATGAGGACAAATAAGAATATTTTCTACAACTGGCTCATTTTTATCCTTTCATTTTCCCTATCAACCAAGTGCCATTTCTTCAAACTCGTAATTTTCATCAGTATTTTCAACTACATGCACATAACGGTGGTGACTCCCAAGGATTTCCGCTCTGTAGTTGTCATAATAAATTTCATGATGTCTCCAGTACTTATTGATGGTGCATTAACAATATCATCAGATAGTGTGTTCCAGATCTTGGATGCTCTATGTATAAAAAGTTCTTTTTTCCGATTTCTTTATTTGGCCTTTCTAATATAATTTTCAGTGAATTTTGTCTGGATCTGTGCCTTATATCACTATCCTTAGCTAGTTTAAAAACGGAGCAAGTTCCCATTCGTCATTTTGTATAATTCTATCATATCTCCTCTCATGCGTCTATAACTTAAAGTTGTCAGTTTCAGTCTTAATTCTCAATCTTGCTGCATATGATAAACCATCAAATCCTGGAAACTGTCTCGTACCTCTCTTTTGTACGCTCTCAAACACATATCAATATGATTCTTTTTGTATGGTGACCAAATGGAGCTTGCATAATCAAGATGTGATTTTACCATTGATTTATAGAGAGGTATAAAGGTTTTTTTTTCATTTAGATATCTAAATGCTCTCCTTATAATAGCAAAATTGGAATGTGCCTTGTTCATCTTTTCGCATACATGTTTCTCAAACGCTAGTTCTGAGTCTATGGTTTCTCCAACATTTTTTCTTCACTGACTTCGGAGAAGCTCATATTCACTCTCTATTGGATTTTTTCCTGGTAATATGGTCATATGTTTGCATTTCTCTGAATGAAATTTGAGTAACCATGTATTGCTTATTTATATCCCTTTGTAAAACTTCCTTATCCTCATTATAGAGAATCTTAAAGATTGTCGTATCATCTGCTAAAAGGTAAGTATCAGACATTACTGAATCTGTACAAGACAAATACTAGTAATAGTGGTCCCAAGACTGATCATTGTGGTATTCCTGATGTCACTTTTTCCGGTCAGAATCATGACTATTAAATAGTATAACTTTCTGTAACCTATTACTTTAAAAATCTCCAGTCCACTTCTGTTAAACCATAGCTTTTCATCTTGCTTAACAATCTTATCAAATGCCTCTTGGAAGTCAATATACATAACATCAATTTCCTGACCCATGTCGATTGCTCCTGTCCATTTGTCAAGTACTTCCAGTAGCTGAAGTGTAGTAGATTTTCCCGGGATGAAACCAAATTGCTTTTTATGCCCCCCCGCGACGATAAGTCGGGGGGGGGGGGGCATATTGTTTTACCCCTGTCCGTCCGTCCGTCCTTCCGCCCGTCCTTCCGTCCGAGGGGGGTACATGGTTTGTCCGCGCAACTCCTCCTACAGTTTTTACGTTAGGAAGTTTTTATTTTGCAGATCATTTGTACATATATTGAAGATGTGCATGTGATAAGGATTTTGATTTTGGTGCATTTTTGTCAAAAATATACATTGTTGAACTTAGTCATTTTTTGGTGATTTAGTAATAGAGGGTACATAGTTTGTCCGCGCAACTCCTCCTACAAATTTTGACGTTAGGAAGTTTTTATTTTGCAGATCATTTATAATCATATTGTATATGTGCATGTGGGAAGAATTTTGATTTTGATGCATTTTTGGAAAAAATACACATTGTTGAACTTAGTCATTTATTGGGCGAATTATTAATAGAGGGTACACAGATTGTCCGCACAACTCCTCCTACAGTTTTGATGCTAGGAAGCTTTTATTTTGCAGTTCATTTGTACCTTTATTGAAGATGTGCATGTGATATGTATTCTAATTTTGGTTCTTTTTTTTCAAAAATATACAGAATTCATTCAAATTTTACAGGATTGTTAGCCACCATTAGTACAAGATCATATCGCGTCGCCATTTCGAGTCTTCAAATTTTGTGGGAGTTATAGGACTTTGATTATTTCCACATTGTTATAAAATGTTAAATGTTGTGGACGCAACTTCTTAGAAACGGCTGTTCAGAATTCATTCAAATTTTACAGGATTGTTAGTCACCATTAGTACTAGATCATATCACATCGCCATTTTAATTCGTCAAATTTTGTGGGAGTTATGGGACTTTGATTATTTCCACAAATACAATGGCAAATCTTGTGGACGCAACTCCTCAGAAACTGATAGTCCGAATTCATTCTAATTATACAGGATTGTTAGTCGTTATATGTAATAGATTTTATCACATCGCCATTTTGATTCGACAAATTTTAAGGGAGTTATTGGACTTTATCGACTTAATGCATACTACAACATAGGGAGACTTTCTGGACACATCTTGTTATACTCCAATTAAGGGATTTTGCTTAGCTATTTGCCACCTAATGCAGTTGATCATATCCTGCCGCCATTTTGATTCTCAAAATTTTACATGAGAAATGGGACTTTATTGACTTTTCTGCGGCGGCGGGGGACATAGCTACGCGTAGCAATCTTGTTATCATCAATTTTTGGTATTTCTCCATCTGGCTAGAATGTAAATACAGTTGAAAAGAAATCTGCAAGTATATTTGCCTTTCCTGTCTCATCATCTGTTTTCGGCGAATTCTCGACTGTAGAATCAGTATTCAGATCTCCTATGCCTTCCCGTTTTTTTTTTGTTTTGTTTGTTTGTTTTTTTTGTTTTTTTTTTTTGTTTATTTTGTTTTGTTTTGTTTTTTGTTTTGTTTTTTTGTCTTGATTTTACATTCCTCCAAATCGCTATACCTCTACACTTTCAACTCGGGACGTCTGAAAACAAAAATTTACGACAAGCTTGGTTATTTCGACTTTCCAACAGTATACTTCCCTTTTGAGCAGTAATATCCCCACATCTCCGGCATATGGCGTTTACATTTCACAACCCATTCGTTATTATCGTGCCAGTAGTTTGTACAGCGATTTTGTCAACAGAGCAAAATTACTGTCTGAAATACTTGTACATCAAGGGTATGTTCAGTCACGGTTGCAATTGTCACTACAGAAGTTTTACGGTCGTCACCATTATCAGTGCTTTTTTCACTAATGAGCATAGATATGTCTGGGTAGACCCATAGTTTATTACAAGACTGACAAACAGTGACATCACTGCGACAAAACCGGACTTTCACGGGCAGTGTGACGGGTGCCACGCAAAGAGCAGATCATGCTTACCCT
Organism: Modiolus philippinarum; assembly: GCA_002080025.1. Classification (NCBI taxonomy): domain Eukaryota; kingdom Metazoa; phylum Mollusca; class Bivalvia; order Mytilida; family Modiolidae; genus Modiolus; species Modiolus philippinarum. The sequence goes on along the minus strand of MJUU01008624.1, from coordinate 79,974 downwards.
TCCAAACGCCTGATGATCAGTTTTTGTAGCGATTCACACTGCTAGTGCTTTCCCCCTCTTTCTCCATTTTTGCATCAGACAAGCAAAGGTCTCATCAATACAAAAAATTCGTAAAGGTTCCACGGAACCTAATGTTGGGGGTGGTAAAGGGGGGGGGGGTCCCCAACACGAAAGAACGTGCTTCAAAATTGCCGAAAACGAAACACGAATTATAAAAATGGCCAAACACGGAAAATTGCTGCTCGTAATTCGCCGAAAACTTGAGAAGCAATTATCATTTATGGAAATTTGTGCATCTTATCTACAGTTTTTTTTACCTGAAAGCTCTTAAAATCAATGAAAATCTGTAAAATTTTGCTCTGTGATATTATCCGGTACCGTTACAATTCTAATTGTAACACGTCACGTTTTTTACAGGAAAATGAACACGCACGAAATATAAGATATTCAAAACGAATCACGAGCTCAAAATATGGACAAAAACGAGGCACGTGAAATAATGCCAACACGAAAACACGAGGAACAGAAACGCAAAATACGAAAACACGAATTTATATATAACTCCAAAAACGTTGCACGAAAATAACCCTTTACCACCCTCTAATGTTTAGCCCGCCCATTACATTGTCATTATAATTCCGCCTAATTTTAGACGAGACTCATAGGTAGAATTCCATGAAATAACTGGTCTGGAGAATTTCAGGATATATACCAAAATCGGAATCAAATATTTTTTTTTATAATGACTGTTTTCAAATGTATGCAGAAAGTATGGTTGCTAAGTAGAATTCCAAAAATAATTGTTTTTCATCAAATTTACTAAAACTGGAATCCAAGATGTTTGCAATTTTGCTATTGAAAAACTATTAATACTGTAAGGAATTTGAAAAAGATATGGTTCCTAGGTAGAATGCCCAAAAATAAAAGGTCAATGAGAGTTTCAGGCAATTTACCAAAACTGGAATCAAAGATTTTTGCAATTTGACAATGAAAATAATCATTATAACTGTAAAGAATGGAAAAAGATATGGTGGCTAGGTAGAATTCCAAAAAAATAACAGGTCTTTGAGAGTTTCAGGAAATTTACCAAAGTTGGGACCATGTTATTTAATTGTTTAGTCTTCAAAATTATGTTTGATACTAAAACATTGTTTAAATTTATAATTGGATGCAAGAATTTTAAAAACCATTTGTCTCTGAAAATGTTTGATATTTTCAGGAAATTTATCCAAGTTGGAACCGGAATCAAAATGTGCCCACTTCATGCAGAAATGTCAATTTTAGTGTAGCTCTGTTAATATTCAAATTACAAAAACAGGATAACAGTAAACACCTACAATGGCCGGGAACTACAATCATATGCCACAATTTTCAAGCAAACTGCACTAGAAAAACAATAATAAAAACAAGAGATAAACATGAACTAGAGGCTCAGAGACTGAGCCTGTATCGCTCACCTGACAAAATGCTTTAATGCCATGCATGACCAATTTTACCAATGGGGTAGGGTGTTTAGGTATGTTCTCAATTAGCACCCGTGTGTTTTGTCTGATCCTATTGAAATGAGTAATTTTTGCAAAGGACCTTCTATACATTTAGTATAATTTGATTTAATTGTTTTGAGAGAAGATGATGAAAAGGATGGTTTTCTCATACTGGGCTCC